>MUZC01004522.1:330495-341816 GCA_002072015.1 Radix auricularia | reverse complement strand
AAAAAAAAAAAAAAAAAATACAAACAAAAAAAAACCAAAATAAAAACGGAAGAATGATGCGCAAGATCAGTGCAGGATCTTTTGGTGCGAAAACCAGCTTATTGGTCCCGCAGCAGAGGGTCTACAGTGTTTTTCATGCTGTTAAGTAGTACACGGTTGAAAACCTTTCCTGGGATGGACAGCAGGGTGATCCCTCTGTATTTCGAGCAAGAGCTTAAAACTCCTTTCTTTGGGATCTTGATAAGGTATCCCTCTTTCCAATCGGAAGGAAGTTGCTCCTCTTCCCATATCTTCATAAACAGAGGGTGTAGAATTTCCACATTGGTTTCCAGGTCCGCCTTCAGTGCCTCTGCTGGAATGCCATCAGGTTCTGCAGCCTTTCCATTTCTGAGTTGTTTAATGGCCCAGGGAATAACTTCTTTTGTGGGACTATCACAGTCAATTTGCAGGCAATTATCAGCTGGTTGGTTATATGGTGGATTCCTTGGTTCTGGTCTATTTAAGAGCTCTTCAAAATGTTCCTTTCATCTCCCTCTCTGCTACACATCACTTGCTATGGTGTTTCCCATTTTAACATTCACTGGTCTCTTTACCTTGCTAAATTTCCCAGACAGCATTTTAAAGGTGTCAAACAGTTACCAGCTTCAAACATTGTGCGGGCATTCCAAGCTCCGATGGCGGTGGTGGTCCTGGTAGAGATGATGGTTATCGGCCTAATAGCTTCCAGATTTGGCTTTCACTATTAGGCGTCATATTTCTCTCTTAAGGGGATCCATCCTCTCCCAGGACTGAAATGACTTTTGTTACTCTTTTTGGTGTTTTTATAACTCTGATTTTACACGGCAGGGTTGTTTGCCTTGCGCGCAACCACTTGGTGGGTTGCCCCTCACAGCTCAATAGGAAGCTGCCTTTGTACGGGTTGGGTCCCTAGCCTTTGTGGATTCCTCCACTTCCTACAAGGCAGTAGGGCTGATTTTGGTCTACCCCGGTTATTTTATTTTCTCGGTACCCTCCACAACCGGTGGGCTTTCCCCTATCCGCCGGCTGGGGAGGCGCTTGATAGGAGATCAGCATCTCCCACGAGCTTGAATTTATGGCACATTTAAAAAACAAACTGTACGGAATGTATTTTCAGTACATTCAGTACATCGACATCCTGTATTCCATAAAAATCATAGCGAAATTTCACATGGACTAACTCATTACAGTAGTTAATGAAATCAAAAGGAAAGCCTTCATTAAGAGATTATTTGCTCCCCATTAAAATTGAAGCCTATAATTGTTTCTCTTTATTCGTTCAGTAAAACGTGGTTTATCCAAAGGCACATATTTAAATCGACTTTTTGATATTTTTTTTGTAATTCTTTGGAATCCAAAAACAATGATTTGCGACACAATTATCTAAAAAAAAATTAAATATCCTTTATAACCGATTTATATTCAAAATTCATTTGAACTAATAGGTGACCGATTAATTTTAAGCAAAATTAAAAGCATGATATCATTGTTTATTGTTAAACGCTTTTTAAAAAATTCAAACAAAACCTCAGAAGTGGAGAATGTTCTGTTTTCAAATATTTCAAAAGTTCAAATCAGAGAAGAATATTTGCTGGCTCACTGTCAACACTTAACGGCACTTCATGCCGACTTGAACCAAATATTCCAAGATATTCTTCAATCGTATATTCCCTACTGGATGTTGAACTCTTTTCCACGTGGACAAACTCAAATCCCGAAAACAGATGAATCCATACTAATACAAGAGCAGCTTATTGAAATATGCACACATGAGGGACTTACAGCTATGTTTGAACATGGTACCACACATTATGGTTAGAAAACAGTTCCCAATTTTCTATCCTGCAACCGAGTAAAAAGCTTTGCTCGTGTGGATTTGCTGTTTTATTTTAAGGTTATAATTTCAATAAATACTTCTTCAAAATGTTGCTTTTTGGATTTTGATTTTTGTACTATGCATTTATGTAGTTTTTTTCCCTTTGTGTCAATGGGCAATTTTTGTCTATTAAAGGGGTCCATGGGTGAAAAATGTTTGGGAACCACTGATTTAGATGGTCAATAGAGAGTGTTGATGTCATGACTAAACCCACGAATAATGTGTGTGAGCCGTCACTCAAAAAATTATTTCAATCTGCTCAAGGTTCTCAAACTATACAAACTCCTCCCGTCCCCCTAACCACACCCAAAAATTTCCAGGAACTAGGGCGTTTATTTTTTGTAACCTTGACATCACACCTGTGTGGTCTTAATTAAATGACCACCTGCGTCGCTTGTCAAACAAGATACCTGTGCCGATATTTCTTTATCAGTCGTGATCAAGGGCGTCTGAATCGTGTTTCCTTTAGAACCAAAGGGAACTAAACCCCCAAGGCTCAGATCAAGCCGAGGGGGGGGGGAATAGTTGGGTATGATGAGGTGGTGGAGAACAGGGGGCTGCAGGTGTCTGGCAGTAATTAAGTTGCAGCCCACCACCCTCACCCCACTTCTATATCGCTATTGAGTTGGGGATAAGTGAGAAATTTAGTCTGCTAAATAAAAAAAAAAGTAATCAGACTCTAGGGCTCAACTTGTTGCAATCTTAAAAATGGTATCCTAAAGAAAAAGGAGTGTGAATGACAGTCGGAGTAGGAGTATGGACGACCGTTGGAGTAGGAGTGTGAATGACAGCTGGAGTAGCAGTATGAGTGACAGTTGGAGTAGGAGTGTAAATGACAACTGGAGTAGGAGTATGAATGACAGTTGAAGTAGGAGTGTGAATGATAGTTGGAGTAGGAGTGTGAATGACAGTTGGAGTAGGAGTGTGAATGACAGTTGAAGTAGGAGTGTGAATGACAGCTGGAGTAGCAGTATGAGTGACAGTTGGAGTAGGAGTGTAAATGACAGTTGGAGTAGGAGTGTAAATGATAGCTGGAGTAGCAGTATGAGTGACAGTTGAAGTAGGAGTGTAAATGACAGTTGGAGTAGCAGTATGCATGACAGTTGAAGTAGGAGTGTAAATGACAGCTGGAGTAGCAGTATGAGTGACAGTTGAAGTAGGAGTGTAAAAGACAGTTGGAGTAGCAGTATGAGTAACAGTTGAATTAGGACTGTGAATGACAGCTGGAGTAGCAGTATGAGTGACAGTTTCAGTAGGAGTATGAATGACAGTTGGAGTAGGTGTGTGACTGACAGTTGGAGTAGGAGTGTGACTGACAGTTGGAGTAGGAGTGTGAATGAAAGTTTGGAGTAAGAGTGTAAAGGACAGATGGAGTAGGAGTGCGAATGACAGCTGGAGTAGCAGTGTGAAGGACAGTTGGAGTAGGAGTGTAAATTACAGTTGGAGTNGGTTAAATGTTCATCAATGCCACGTAAAATTAAATTCTTTGCAAACCTATTTCATGGAACAAAGAGATGTACTAGTACAAAATGCTGTTACAGCAGCCAAAACAATGTGTGAAGAGTTGGAGATATGTACGGAACGTAGGGTAAGAAGAAGAAAAATTATGAGTGGGGAAAATTCACAAGACCTGGGTCTATCTCTAGAACAGGAAATACAACGAGAAATGTTTTTATCCATGGATCGCATTATACATGAAATAAAAGAAAGATTTGAGCAGTTAGACGTCCTTGCAAGAAAATATTCGTGCATAATGCCATGTAACCTAATCAATGAAGCATTTGAATGTGAAATAAATGACTTTATTGACATTGACAAGGAACAGTTTCTTATTGAAAGAAAGAGGATTCAGGTTTTTATGGCTGTACCTACATTACAAGAAGAAGCATTTTCTTGGAAAAACGGGACAAAAGGCCCTCTTGATCTTTTAAAATTCATACAGCAGTATAGATTAGAAAATTCTGTACCAAACATTGTAATTTTGTTAAGAATTTTCTTAACAATTGCTATCAGTGTCGCTAGTTGCGAACGGAGCTTCTCGAAATTGAAGTTAATAAACAATTATCTTCGTTCCACGATGAGCGATTTCAGACTTCGAAATCTTGCAATATTGTCAATAGAACAAGATATTACAAATAATTTAAATTTTGATAGCATTATACACGATTTTTCTAACATGAAAGCTAGGAAAGTAAATGTATAAATATGTGTACATACTATCTAATGCATACAATTTGTTTATTTAAAAAATTAAAGCATTTTCATTTAGTTATAAAAACACAGTAATGCATATTCATTGGTAATGTGTTTCTGTAAGTAAATTTGGAATATGTATTCTCTCATGCGACTTCAGTAACTTTCTTGTGGTCTTTAAAAAGAATATCTTGCATTTTAAAAACAAAATATGTATTTACATGTATATTATCTTATGTGGCCACCTTTATTGCTGCTTACTTAAATATGGCATCTAATGGTAAAAATGTTCCCACCTTTACTTTGTTTCGATTGGAATTATTTATTTGTAATAATCAATTTATACAAAGTACCACGGCACGGAAGTCCGGAGGGCGGCAAATTGGTGACCACCCCGGGCGGCAAAAGCACCAGCTACGCCACTGGTAAGAAGATTACTTTTCTACAGAGTGCAAGGTTCAAGAAATGATTGACTCTTGTCTCGTCAGTTATTTGTGAAGTCCTTCTCTCCAAGGTCGCTAACTACGATAGTGCAAATACCGTTAAGTATGAATGAGACGCTAGAGGTGACCTCCCTTGTGTCAATGAACTGAACTTTTTGGTACTTGTTATATTCCACAAGTACAACGGCTGCATTGTTGAGGCTGTTTCGTATCCACAAGTGGATTTTATTCTATTGCTGGATGCTCCTGAGAATGTACGTATCCATAGGTGAATGCTAATCTTTGCTGGATGCTCCTGAGGATGAACGTATACACAAGTGGATGCCATTCTATTGCTGGAAGTTGTGGATGTTGCTGAGACTGTAGGTATCTACAGGTGATTCCATTCTATTGCTAGACAGACCCAATTTGTTGTTGTTTTAAGAAAGTTTCTTTTTATTTTCATGTTTCTGGGTTTATGAGAACAAGTAAATGTTAAGAAATTAATTTTTTAATGAAAAATCATATATTCTTCGGTCTATCAAAGATTGTTTTACAAATGTTATCAAGATTTTAGATACGAACGTATGTACTTCATTCTAGCAAGAAAAAAAAATACATAGAGATATATGAGTTTAACGGACAAGAAAAAGTAAAAAAAAAAATTTTTAAATGGCTAAAGCACATATCTCACACTACGTCTAAATTAGACGACCAACGTCTTAGTTACATAATGAAGTGTCGCCCCACGTTTTAGAGACATACTTAAGTGACGCCCCACGTTTTAGATGCATACTTAAGTGACGCCCCACGTTTTAGATACATACTTAAGTGACGCCCCACGTTTTAGATACATACTTAACTGACGCACCACGTTTTAGATACATACTTAAGTGACGCCCCACGTTTTAGATGCATACTTAAATGACGCCCCACGTTTTAGATACATACTTAAGTGACGCCCTATGTCTTAGTTACATACTAAAGTGACGCCCCATGTCTTAGCTACATACTAAAGTGACGCCCCACGTTTTAGATACATACTAAAGTGACGCCCCATGTCTTAGTTACTTACTAAGGTGACGCCCCATGTCTTAGATACATACTTAAGTGACGCCCCATGTCTTAGATACATACTTAAGTGGCGCCCTATGTCTTAGATACATACAAAAGTGACGCCCCATGTCTTAGATGCATACTTAAGTGACGCCCCATGTCTTAGTTACATACTTTTGTGACACCCCACGTCTTAGTTACATACTTTTGTGACGCCCCACGTCTTAGTTACTTACTAAGGTGACACCCAACGTCTTAGTTACATAATTAAGTGACGCCCCATGTCTTATATTCATACTTAAGTGGCGCCCTATGTCTCAGATACATACAAAAGTGACACCCCATGTCTTAGATGCATACTTAAGTGACGCCCTATGTCTTAGTTACATACTAAAGTGACGCCCTATGTCTTAGACACATACTTAAGTGACGCCCTATGTCTTAAATACATACTTAAGTGACGCCCTATGTCTTAGTTACATACTTAAGTGACGTCCTATGTCTTAGATACATACTTAAGTGACGCCCCATGTCTTAGATACATACTAAAGTGACACCCTATGTCTTAGATCCATACTAAAGTGACGCCCCATGTCTTAGTTACATACTAAAGTGACACCCCATGTCTTAGCTACATACTTTATTGACGCCCTATGTCTTAGTTACATACTTAAGTGACGTCCTATGTCTTAGATACATACTTAAGTGACGCCCCATGTCTTAGATACATACTAAAGTGACACCCTATGTCTTAGTTACACACTTTATTGACGCCCTATGTCTTAGTTACATACTAAAGTGACACCCCATGTCTTAGTTACATACTTTATTGACGCCCTATGTCTTAGTTACATACTTAAGTGACGTCCTATGTCTTAGATACATACTAAAGTGACGCCCTATGTCTTAGATCCATACTAAAGTGACGCCCTATGTCTTAGCTACATACTAAAGTGACACCCCATGTCTTAGTTACATACTTTATTGACGCCCTAAGTCTTAGATCCATACTAAAGTGACGCCCTATGTCTTAGATCCATACTAAAGTGACGCCCCATGTCTTAGATCCATACTAAAGTGACGCCCTATGTCTTAGATCCATACTAAAGTGACGCCCCATGTCTTAGTTACATACTAAAGTGACACCCCATGTCTTAGTTACATACTTTATTGACGCCCTATGTCTTAGTTACATACTAAAGTGACGCCTTATGTTTGCCCTTGAAAGGCCTATAACAACTTAGGCCATGCCATAAATCATTTCTTGCCGTGTAATTCAGTTCAATGACACCAGATAATACGCGCTAGTTGCTAACTGAGGCAGGTTGTGCATGTTAAACTGACATTGTTACCTAAATAGCTGGGGCCAGAGGTCTCACAGACATTGACTGGCCTAGGTGTGAAGGGGAAGTAACTGCGAGTCTTTGCTGTTCTTGGAGTCAAGCCCTTTGAATTGCTACATATTGGCTGTTAACATTTATAGTCATAAGTGTGAGATGTTTACAAAGTTCATTTCCAATGAGTGATCATGTTTTATTTCAATTAAATAATAACAACAACGTTTTAAAAAAAAAACAACCACCAATTAATTGGATTGTTCTTTTTTGCGCTTCTCATTAATTTCGTCATTTGGTAGGTTTAACTCTCTCGTGTGTGAGATGTGAATTACTTCGGGTGTGTTTTGTGTGGTGTAATGTAGATCTATATGACTCTAATGATACTTGCCTAATTTCAACAGAACTATCAACGCAGGTTTACGTGCTGGGATCAGAAATGATTTCTAGGATGAGATATTTGTGCTATAAAAGAAGCCTTCTGAAACTCTTGGTATTTACCTCTGTGCTCATGACGTTCATCATCGTCTACCAAGCCTCAGAGCAGGAAACTTCTTTTAAATTTCTGCCTCCCATTTCCGTATTGGACACCTCCCATGCCTGCGTCCTCCCAGAGTTGGACTTCCTTGACCCGGTGATGATGGCGTTCTACCGGAAAATGAGCAAAGTAGATTGCAGTGGCGTCACCAACTGGGTGGAGGTGCACAATGGAACCCTCCTTTTCTCCCATCAGGCCGTCTCCGATCAGGTCGGATTTCAATGTGATTATCGCCCTTTAATACGGGGCCCAGGTGACGACAACGTCTCCTACGGGGAACCCATCCACAACGTCGAGCACGGCACGCCACTGGTCTCAGATTTCTTTCAAATAGATTGCGTTTCAATCGTGAAGGCCACCAAGTACAGGAACGTGCACGCGGGCGTACACTACAACAACACAATAAGAACAAGGTTGAGGCGCACCAAGCCACCACAAGACGGCCTCGGTCTGTCCGTGGCTTTCTTGGGCTTCGACTCAATGTCCCGGATGTCTTGGCTCAGACGCATGCCTCTGACCCGGAAATACATGGTGGAGACTCTGAAAGCGGTTGAGTTGGAGAACTACAACATTGTTGGCGATGGCACACCTGCCGCTCTGTTACCCATCCTGACAGGTAAACACGAAACGGAACTCCCGGAAGCCAGAAGAAGCTCCAACTTTTCCAGTACAGTCGATCAGTTCCCGTGGATTTGGAAGGACTTCCGGTCACATGGCTACGTCACTTCCTGGGCAGATGCAGAGGTCCGTATAGCGCCATTCAACTATCGGCTCAAAGGTTTCCAGCATGCACCAACTGATTATTTTATGCGACCATTCTATCTGGCCGTTGACCCTATGTACAAAAGTTTTCCCCGCTATTGCCACGGATCACTTCCCAAGCATGTCGTGTGGTTGAACTGGTTCCGGGATATAATGTACATGTACAAGTACGATCCCAAGTTCATGGTTCACTTCTACACTCCCCTCAGTCATGATGACAATAACCTGATAACAATGGTAAGTTGGTTCTTAGAAATGTCATCATATGAATCATATTCTACTTTATACGGTAAGTTGTACACAACTCACATTCACGTAAATTGGTCATAAAACTTTGATCCGTTGTGTTAACATAAAAAACATAACTAAGGAAAAGGGGGAATTGAAACATTTCATTACTCTTTTTTGTGTATTTGTTAGGTCAACATATAAATGTGTTGTCAAAATCTTATTGTATGGTCAAATTTAGGTGTGGTCAACTTAATTTGTAGTTAACAACTTAATGTGTGGTCAACTTAATGCGTGGTCAACTTAATGTGTGGTCAACAACTTATTGTGTGGTCAACAACTTAATCTGTGGTCAACTTAATGTGTTGTTAACTTAATGTGTTGTCAACTTAATGTGTTGTTAACGTAATGTGTGGTCAACAACTTAATCTGTGGTCAACTTAATGTGTTGTCAACTTAATGTCAACTTAATGTGTTGTCAACTTAATGTGTGGTGAACAACTTAATGTGTGGTAAACAGCTTAATGTGTGGTGAACAACTTAATGTGTGGTCGACATCTTAATGTGTGGTCAACTTAATGTGGGGTCAACAACTTAATTTGTGGTCAACTTAATGTGTGGTCAACACCTTAATATGTTGTCAACATCATAATGTGTGTTCAACACCTTAATGTGGGGTCAACTTAATGTGTGCTCAACAACTTAATGTGTGGTCAATAACTTAATATGTGGTCAACTTAATGTGTGGTCAACACTTTAATGTGTGGTCAACACTTTAATGTGTGGTCAACTTAATGTGTAGTCAACACCTTTATGTGTGGTCAACACTTAAATGGGTGGTCAACACCCTAATGTGTGGTCAACATTTTAATTTGTGGTCAACATCTTAATGTGTTGTCAACAACTTAATGTGTGGTCAACTTAATGTGTGGTCAAAATAATGTGTAGTCATTTGAATATGTGGTCAACTTAATGTGTGATCAAGTTAATGCATTGACAACTTAATGTGTGGTCAACTTAATGTATGGTCAACTTAATGTGTGGTCAACACTTAAATGTGTGTTCAACACCAGTGGCGGATTTAGCTATAGGGCAGGGGGGGCGGGTCGCCCCCCCCCCGCGCACCTGTTTGGTCTAAAATGGCGCCCCCCTTAAGACGCCCTTAATGAACACTAAAAAGGTGTAACTAGAGCAGAAAAAAATATTGTTAAACACGGAACTTTTAATCCATCACTAAACTGCAATACGGCAATATTGGCTTGCTAAATATCGTATTTCAAAACTGCAATATCTGGTTTGGTCAGTCAGGAGCGTCGCTAAGTGGAAAAGAATAGAGAAGCATTGAAACAAATGATAGGCATGCCATTGTTTTAGAAAAACAGAGGATTCAGAGAACAATCTTGCTTTATTGATGGTAGTTGTAGAAATACTGGAAATTTTCGTTAAATGTTANTTTTTTTGGCTCAGCTGAAAGGTTGTATGCATTCTTTACGTCTAGTTTACCACGTCTACATACTCTTAAAAAAGATCATAAATGTCAATATGAATTAACAGTAAAAACTCAGAAATGACTTTCTGATACAAGATGGTCAAGCCATAAGCATGCAGTCGATGCAGTTGTTGAATCATTCTCTGCTATTCTAGCCACTCTAGAAGATATAAATTCAGGGAAATCAACATAACATAGAGGAAATGTCGGAAGTCAGAGCAGAAGCTGTGGGACAATCTGTTTTAATAACAAATATTCTTTTGTTTTTTCTGATGCTATTTGTACAAAAGCTGGTTGATATTTTCGTGTTATCAAACCACTTGTAGCGCAAGAGTATTGACATTGCAATTGCAAAACGATTGATCGATGTTGGAAGAAATAAGTTTGTTGAAAAGAGAAGCGATCAAGCTTTTTAAAATTCTGAAAGTAGATGTCTAATCATCTATTAACGAAAATTGTTCCAAACTAGATGTTAAAAACAAAATTTAAAGAAACTCAAATTTGCAAAAAATAAAAGTATTGCAGGTGAACTTAGTAGAGATGAAAGGGCTGATGATCCAACTACTAGTTTTAAATCTGAAACATATTTTCACTATCTTGGATACACTACTAAAATAAATAGATGATTTAGGGGCACAGCTATTTATTTCTATTGTATCGATAAATCAAAAATGTTGGAAGAAAATAACGATTCTCTTTGAAGTTGATGCAAAATTTACAAACATATTAACCCTGAAGAAGCAATCGTTGAATAGTATACCTTCAAAGATTTGTATGCATCACAACGTCCATCACAACGTCCATTAAAACGTCCATCTTAACATCCATCACAACGTCCATCACATCGTCCATCACTATCTACAACTAATGAGCTACAACTTAAAGACTTTCTACCATTCTTGTTTGAAAAAAAAATGGCATCAGGACTCCCTAATTTGTCAATACTCTATACAAATTTACTTGAATCTTCTTGGTAGCAATGATTGAAAATCATCAAAATTATTTGCGCTCAAAAATGAAAAACGAACGTCTGTCTGGATTGGCAATAATTTCAAATGAACATGAGAACTTTGACTTTGAATCAACAATAAATCGTTTAGGTTCACTTTAAATAAGGCTCGGGGCTCTATAAAAATTCGCATAAACTAAGTTTCTTTCTTAGATTAAAAAAATATACAATTGAAATAAATATACGTCACTATTTTGAAAACATATCTGTTTATATTGTTTCTTCTGTTTGTCTTGTTCGATGATTTGGAAAATTTAATAAATTAGTAGGCTCATAATTATTATTTCTAGGGCTGCAGAAATTAATGATTAATTTCTCGAGTAATAATTAAAAATGTTTAAAGATTAAATTATTTTTAACGATTAATTGACACATCACTTACAAATAATTGGAAGT
>MUZC01004522.1:312218-323222 GCA_002072015.1 Radix auricularia | reverse complement strand
CATGTGGGGGAAAGTGGGACGTGTTGGGGCATGTGGGGGAAAGTGGGACTTGTTGGGGCATTTGGAGGAAAGTGGGATGTGTTGGGGCATGTTGTGGCATGTGAGGGAAAGTAGGACGTGTTGGGGCATGTTGAGGAAAGTGGGACGTGTTGGGGCATGTGGGGGAAAGTGGGACGTGTTGGGGCATGTGGGGGAAAGTGGGATGTGTTGGGGCATGTGGGGGAAAGTGGGATGTGTTGGGGCATGTTGTGGCATGTGAGGGAAAGTAGGACGTGTTGGGGCATGTTGAGGAAAGTGGGACGTGTTAAGGGCATGTTGGGGAAAGTGGGGCGTGTTGGGGCATGTCGGGCATGTGGGGGAAAGTGGGATGTGTTTGGGCATGTTGGGCATGTGGGGAAAGTAGGACGTGTTGGGGCATGTGGGGGAAAGTGGGACGTGTTGGCGCATGTGGGACGTGTTGGGGCATGTGGGACGTTTGAGGGCATGTGGGGCGCTTGTGGGTATGTGGGGCGTTTGGGGGCATGTAGGACGGGGGCAAGTGGGACGTTTGGGGCAAGTGGGACGTGTTGGGGTATGTCAAACGTGTGAGGGATTAGGGACATCAGGGGGCATGTGGGGCATGTGGGACGTGTGGAGCATATGGGACGTTTGGGGCATGGGGGACGTATTGGGCATATGGAAAATGTCGGTTTATTTGGGACTTGTGGGGCATATGTGACATGTCGGACTTCAGGGGCATATGTGACGTGTGGGGCATATGTGACATGTGTGACGTGTGGGGTATATGTGACATGTGGGACGTGTGTGGCATATGTGACATGTGGGACGTGTGGGGCATATGTGACATGTGGGACGTGTGGGGGGCATGTGGGGAGTTTGTGGCATGTGGTGCTTTTGGGACGTGTAGGGGGATGTGGGACTTTGAGACATGTGGGACGTTTGGTGCATGTGATGGATGCGCGATAGTGGGATAATGAACTATGTTTGCACTGATTTTAAAGTGAACAAAAGTTTGAAAATATTATTACATCTTTTTAAAATCTTGAGTCTAGACTCAATGAAAGATTGTTCAGTAAGGAAGGCAATCACTTTCATTGAGATGTCAAATGAAGAGTCAAAGATAGACAAATTGTCTACAAATAGTAGATACTAATGAAATGTACACTTTTACACTCTTATTGTTGTAGACTGTGCACACTTTTTTGTTTTGCACTCTATTTATTATAGTACACTTTTTACACGATTTCTGCAGTTTCTTCTCAATATTTTACCCCTTAACCTAAAGGGCGGCAACACATTCCTTTAAGAACTTTTAAAGTTAACATCAGTTATCTTTCTTGTCAGTGGCATGTCAAATAGATGGTTAAACTGCTAGAACTAGAATGCACTGTGATTCGACCTCTTCGAGTTTTAAGTATAGGACTGTTTTGGGCGGTATTACAGAGATCTAATGACCGAATAATTACAATTACAGAGATGTAATGACCAAATGGTTACCGTTACAGGGATGTAATGACACAATGGTAACAGTTACAGAATGTAATGTGAGAATAGCTACAGAAGAATTAACTTTGTGGATCACCAGAGATTGAAAGAAAATTTTAGATGGATTATGAGTTGATAATAAAACTAATCATGCAGTCAACATTTAATATTAAATATGAATGTAACATTAACACTTTTACGACAAATTTTCTGCGCTTAGATACGTACATCAACTATATCCTCTTGAAACACTATTAATGTCCACCTCATTTAAATTGGGTTAAAGTTAAAAGTAGATAATTTATCGCTATCAAATAGTTTTAAATACTTTGCCCCCCTCCCTCCCACCTAAATCTGAGGATTTAGGAACTTCAAAACACATCTCTACGTTCAGCCGCCATTAAATCTATGCACAGAATGTCGACCCTGGGTTGACCCACTTTTTTCTTCTTTGTCTCCCTGTCAGGCTGATGAAGATTTTCGGGCGATGCTGGAGCACCTGGAGGACAACGGTTACCTCAACAACACGCTACTGGTCATCATGGCAGACCACGGGGCCAGGTTTGCTGACGTCAGAAGGACTCTGTCCGGAAAACTGGAAGAGCGTATGCCGTACATCAGTCTGAGGTTTCCGTCTTGGTTTGAAAATAAGTACCCGGACATTGTTCACAACGTGAGAACCAATGCACACAGGCTGACAACACCATTTGATATACATGAGACATTTAAAGAGGTTCTCAAATTTACAGGAGCCGGTGTGGGGAATATTGAGAACCGCGGCATCAGCCTGTTTAAGGAGATTCCCAAAACTCGCACGTGTGCGCACGGAGATATCGAACCACATTGGTGCGCATGTCTCTCATGGCATGGCGTCAGTCCTAACAGTGAGATCGGGAAGAGGGTCCTCCAGACGGCCATAGACAGAATCAACAGTTTTACAGCGCCCTATCGGTCACACTGTGCCCAACTGACCATTGGTCAAGTTACTGCGGTCAGCAAACATCTGCTGAAAGACGAGGTGCTGAGATTTTCAAAGACGTCAGGAGACAGGGGAGACAACCCCATCCTGTCAGACGTGAACGTCCACCCGAGCAACGTCATTTACCAGGCGACGTTCTTCACAGAACCAGGCCACGGAGAGTTTGAGGTCACCCTTGACCACCAGGTGGACGTGGACCAGATGACCTTGAACCCCAAGGCCATTAGTCGGATCAACAAATACGGCAATGACCCTCTGTGTATCCTAAACAAAAATCGCGACATCAGGCAGTTTTGTTATTGTAAAAGTAGAGACCCATAAATAATCTGTAATAATAAAAGACACTTTTCTGTCCGTTCTGTCCGGTCCTCGATAGCGATTGGTCCCTCAAACTCCTACAGACTCATACAGCCAATCACTAGCGGAGAAAATTTAAAAAAAAAATAATTTACATATTTAACAAATTTACGCGGACGTTCAAAACGAGTTATTTTTGGTGTAGTTTATTTCAAACACTTTATTTTGAGCGGTACGCGTTGTGCAATATAGTGAAAACTTTATTTTTACGAATTATTTATAATAATTATAATAAATAGTATTTTTGACGTGATACACATGTAAGGCCGATCGAGATGGCGGTTGGAGGGGAGGTACAACATGCCACCGAAACGACTGCAGAACGTCTTTGGACGGGCTTTGTTGCTCATCAGTAATAACTGCTACGTAAGTATTTGAACTGCTGACTCTGTGTGATTGCCTCAGTGATGGGGTAAAGAGATGGCTCATAGAGAACTCATGTCTCCCCAGCTTCTAGGGGTAAAGAGATGGCTCATAGAGAACTCATGTCTCCCCAGCTTCTTGGGGTAAAGAGATGGCTCATAGAGAACTCATGTCTCCCCAGCTTCTAGGGGTAAAGAGATGGCTCATAGAGAACTCATGTCTCCCCAGCTTCTAGGGGTAAAGATATGGCTCATAGAGAACTCATGTCTCCCCAGCTTCTAGGGGTAAAGAGATGGCTCATAGAGAACTCATGTCCCCCCAGCTTCTAGGGGTAAAGAGATGGCTCATAGAGAACTCATGTCTCCCCAGCTTCTAGGGGTAAAGAGATGGCTCATAGAGAACTCATGTCTCCCCAGCTTCTAGGGGTAAAGAGATGGCTCATAGAGAACTCATGTCTCCCCAGCTTCTACGCCGGACGTATATGGCGTAAGAATTTAGAACAATTTTGCATCCCGTGAGTTGCTGCTTAAGGTACTATGCAGGTTTTAAAGCTAATACGTCAGCGCAGATGGAGATGGATTGGCCACACCCTCAGAAAGCCTACATCCAGCATTGTGAGACAAGCCCTCACTTGGAACCCCCAAGGCAAGAGGAAAAGAGGTCGATCCAAAATGACCTGGAGAAGGGAACTGGAGACAGACCCCAAAAAAGAGTGGGCACAGCTGGGGATAGTATAAGAGATTGGCGCAGGACCGGGATGCCTGGAGAACCTTTGTTTGTGGCTTGTGACCCAGATGGGACGACATACACTGATAAAATGATGACTGCCAGTTAACATAATCCCAACATTTTCAATCCCAGCGATTTTAGTTGCTTCTTTACCAGGCTTCCCCGTACCGTATAAAATCACATTTTCTACCTGGCCTATTTGATGTACTTGGTCTATTTGATGTACCACCTCACGTTATTTCTACCTTGCCTAATTTGATGTACCACCTCACGTTATTTCTACCTGGCCTATTTGATGTACCACCTCACGTTATTTCTACCTGGCCTATTTGATGTACTTGGTCTATTGGATGTACCACCTTACGTTATTTCTACCTTGCCTAATTTGATGTACCACCTCACGTTATTTCTACCTGGCCTAATTTGATGTACCACCTCACGTTATTTCCAACTGGCCTAATTTGATGTACCACCTCACGTTATTTCTACCTGGCCTAATTTGATGTACCACCTCACGTTATTTCTACCTGGCCTATTTGATGTACCACGTCACGTTATTTCTACCTGGCCGATTTGATGTACCACGTCACGTTATTTCTACCTGGCCTATTTGATGTACCTGGCATATTTGATGTACCACGTCACGTTATTTCTACCTGGCCTATTTGATGTACCTGACCTATTTGATGTACCACGTCACGTTATTTCTACCTGGCCGATTTGATGTACCTGGCCTATTTGATGTACCACGTCACGTTATTTCTACCTTGCCTATCTGATGTACTACCTCACGTGATCATGATCTTAATGACGTCATCAAATATCAACTGGTCAAGTTTTTGTTACTCCCTGACTCAGTTTTCAGAGTTGACTGTGGTATTTTATTTCCATGTTAGAAGTAATTGCCACATATTATTATTAATAATAACATGCTCTGATAATGTGAGTTAGCCTTTGTATAGTATCTGTCTCTTGATTTTGTAAAAGTTTCTTTTTATAAATTCTTAAGTTTTGTTGGAAATTAATGTAGAAATTTGTAGAATTCGCTGTACGTTACATGTTAGCAGAAAGCAAAATATTGTATTCCTAAAAGCCAGAGTCAAAGCCAATGTTAAAGATTTTATTGTAAGTTTGAAGAAGAAAAAATCCTGCCTGTAACCAGGAGAAGTAACTCTGTAACCATTAGATAAGCTCTAGTCAAGACATGATCAAAGGGAGAGTACTGTCAATAAAATATTGGAGCACAGCTTACAAATTTATCCCCGAGTTTCATACCTTTAATTATAACAAAAGTGTCAATAGCCTAATTGTTTTGACGTTTGAGTACATCCATTTATCCACATGGGAAAGTTATCTAGACCAGGGGTCTCCAAACTTTTACGCCGTATGGTCGCATTACCTGTCAAACAGCATTTTGGGGGCCCACGACAAACCACCAACTACTAAGTTTTGTGGTAAAACTACAGGTAATGAAAATAAATTTTAAAATACTTTTTTTTAAAAAATGATTACTAGGTCTACAGGGGCCCAATGAGAGGGCCTCGCGGGCCGCATCTGGCCCGTGGGCCATCTTTTGGAGACCCCTGATCTAGACAATAGCTAACATTGAATCAAAATAACAGTCCACATCTAGAGAATAGCTAACATTGAGTCCAGATTGTCCAGTAAATTGACCAGATGGTGTAGGAAATAAATTAACAGAAATTCATCGAGTTACTGTAATAAATGTCACAACACGTAGTCATCGAACATTTTAAATTTTAAATACCAAAACATAAGGTCATCTAAATCTCGTCATTACTAAAACATAAGGTCATCTAAATCTTGTCATTACTAAAACATAAGGTCATCTAAATCTCGTCATTACCAAAACATAAGGTCATCTAAATCTCGTCATTACTAAAACATAAGGTCATCTAAATCTCGTCATTACTAAAACATAAGGTCATTTAAATCTTGTCATTACCAAAACATAAGGTCATCTAAATCTTGTCATTACCAAAACATAAGTTCATCTAAATCTTGTCATTACCAAAACATAAGGTCATTTAAATCTTGTCATTACCAAAACATAAGGTCATCTAAATCTGATTTATACCTTTAAGAGACGTTGTGTTTCGTGTCAGTGTAGACGTAGAAGAGTAGACATATGTCGTGTTCGTTAAGGAAAGCTCTTTGCCGAAACGTTCATTATTCTGTGACGTCTTGTCCCGCGCGTGGTGCATACGTACTCTGTTTGCATGACATCTATCTACTTACATACAAGCAGGCTCACCCATATTTTAAAAGTAGAAGACACCTTTTGTCACGGTTAGGTCAGACCTGGTCACGTGACACCCACACTGTGACATATCGGGTCCCATGACTCATAAACTGTGCAAAACATTTTAATTGAATGTCTTTATTCACGGTTTTTCTAAAAGCATTTAATAAAAAAAGATTATACTGTTGTGGGAATATCCGATTTTGAAAGCTTTATAATTTATAGCTGTTTTATAAATCCTTAATATTAACTTGTGCTTTCTGAGCCGTGCGTGCTGAAAAAACGTTGGAGCGATTTTTTACCCATTTCCTCGTAAGCTAGCGAGCTTAAATTTTGCAGTCAGATTCGTGCCGATGATAAAATTAGTTATCATAGTTTCAAATCAATCAAATGTACTGTAATTAAATTTTTGAGTTTTTAAATTATTTTTATTTATCTCTATGTACCACGTTAATTTTTGAGATAGAGTGTCGTGGTACATACTCTGTTCAACAACCTTTCCTGTCGCGCATTACATTGACATTATTTTTAAAAATAGTTCTATATAATAAAGATCGATGCGCATTATACTAAACACGTTTTACGAGACATAGATCTAACTAGAATTAGGTGTTTCTGATTGTTTTGCTCTGCGTATTATAATGAACATCCTTATAGTTATGTCTCGTGAATGAAGGATTTATACTCAAAAACTTATTTTTATAACGTTTAAAAAAGATTAAATCCTTTATATTAACTTGTGGTGTCTGAGCCGTGCACGCCGAAAATACTTTGGATCGATTTTTAACCCACTTTCTCTTAAACTAGCGAGCTGAAATTTTGCAGGCAGACTCGTGTCGATGATAAAAATTAGGTATCAAAGTTTCAGATAAATCGAATGTACTGTAATTGAATTATTGAGTTTTAAAATTATTTTATTTATCTCTATGTATCACTAGAATTTTGTATTTTCGGATTGTTTTTCCCTGCGTATTATAACAAACATCCTTATAGTTATGTCTGGTATATAAAGGATTTTATAGTAAAAAAAACTTGCTTTTTTAACGTTTTTTTTTTTTAATTTATTTTTGTTTTATAAATTCATGTCAAGTTATTTCTGATATCGTGTTAACTACGTACTAATTGTTGACCACCAGCAGTTTATGTTAAGTGACTTCTTGATAATCTTAGCAAAAAATTTGATTTTGGAATTATTTTAAAAATAAATAAAGCATGGTTGTAACGTGGCATTTTAGTTTTGAATGTAGCATTTTGATTCTTTAAAAACGGCACAAAACCAAGGGGAGAATTCATTGTTTTAAAATATTTATAATTAAAAAGTGTAGTCTTAAAATAAAAGGAATTAAAGTCCTTTATTTTTAGACATGCTCACGTTTAATGTATACCGAATGATTACACACAATTCAGATATTAACAAAGTTCATAATTTTCTTCAGATCAATGCCAACATGAACTTTTAGAAAAACATCCAATCAGAATCACGGTAAGAAGAAAATCTTAAAATGCTTCCTTGGAGCAGCCAATGAGATGACAGTTTACGTCCCTGTGTCTTACATGCTGTCATGTCCGTGACCTCATAGTCCGGCCACTTTTTTGAGAATGGGTCTTTGTGGTGGTCCATCGGCCGAGCCGTAGGAGTAGGACCTGGGACGGATGCTGGTAAGAAAGACGCTGGTGCTCAGGGAGGAACCCTTCTCCTCGTCTGCCCAGCGGACATGCACGTGCTCCTGGCCGTTAAGACCGCAGTCAGCGTGGAGTGTGGGGGAGAGGAGGCGGCGGGGTCGTGTGGTGTGAGACTCACTGGCTGACCGGTGACGTAATACCGGACTAAGGCACGAATCAGAGTCATCAAAACTAACGGAGCTTTCCGTTCTGTTGACGTCACTGCATTGGCCACTGAGTGGACAGTCGGGTCCATGAAGGTCACGTGACTGTTTGGAGGCGTTGGGGGATGCTGCAGTTCTCACAGTAGTGGACGACTCCTTGTGTCTGGTCAGAGATGGGCTGGGAGAGGTGGACTTACGTTGACCAATCGGACTCAGGGATGACCTCGCCATGGGCGCAGTTCTAAGGTAAGCTGACCGACTTCCTAGCTTGCCGTTGGACCAACTGTGACTCCTCTGTCGCATGGCGTCCAAGGTCGAATATGCTACGCTGCCGTCCAGGGAGGTCGCGCGTGGAGATGGGGAGTTGACTCGTCGTGTGAGGAGTCTATGCGGTGACACGTCACAGCTGCTGCTGGCACGTGACCGACCGGACACTACGGCCCTGGACAGCTTGATGTGACCGGAGCTGTCCCCACTGGAGGACATCCAATGGCATGCCCGTTGATGCGGGGAGGGATCAGTCATGTCTGGGGAGGAGAGGGGGGAGGGTTTGTTAGGCGTAACTTTGGTGTTGTGTCCAGACCTTTGGTCAGTGTTAATGCTGCACGTGCATGTGGCCGGGGGCGCAGTGTCCAGACCATCTTGTTGGTTGTATAGCGCCAGTTGTTTTTTACTCACTCGTCCACGTCGGCCGTTCTTTAGATGGTCTGTTGGGCAGCCGTCAGCAACATTCTTCCAGTCTCTGTTGTCGTAGAAATTACTGGAACAACTCGTGCCCATCTCTGGGCAACTCTGGGCAACTCGTGGCAACCGAAAATCGCCGGTAGAGTTAGAAAACTTCAGACTGTTTAGAAAGCCATCAAAGTGTGTGCTCAGTGGGGACTTACAAAAAGTACACAGTATGACGTCACCAGCACACGTCTTTTGACGGTTGTTGTTCCAGTCCAAGTTGGCGTGTTCCGGGACGCACTGGTCACCAGCTTCGGTAGATGTCCAAACATGGTCCTCACTCAAAGCTACGGGCCCGGCACACTGGTCATCTTGTGGGGTGAGGAGTTCATCCAGAACCTTCTGGAAGTCGAGGGAGCCTTCAGGGCAGGCGAGGCGGCGAGACTTTTGGACGTTGGGTGACCAGCAGCTCATGGCACGGACAGAGCTTGACCATTACTGACCACAGGCTATGACGTCATCGTCCAAGTTCTCAAAAGATCGAAGTTCTGAGTGATGACCTCAGGAACTGGGGATAGAAAACAGCGAAATTGTAGTCCCAAGAATAAAAATGTCAACTTGTGATAAAGTGAAAACATGATCCCTCACTCACCCTCCCTCCATCACTCGCCCTCTCTCTCACTCGCCCTCCTTCACACTCCCTCTCTCTCTCACTCACCCTCCCTCTATCCCTCACTCGACCTCTCTCTCACTCGCCCTCACTCGCTCTCCCTCTATCCCTCACTCGCTCTCCCTCTATCCCTCACAAACCCCCTCTCTCTCACTCATCCTCCCTCTATCCCTCACTCTCTCTATCCCTCACTCATCCTCCCTATATCCCTCACTCGCTCTCTCTTTATCCCTCACTCACCCTCCCTCTATCCCTCACAAACCCTCTCTCTCACTCACCCTCTCTCTATCCCTCACTCACCCTCTCTCTCACTCACCCCCCTCTATCCCTCACTCGCTCTCTCTCCATCCCTCACTCACCCTCTCTCTATCCCTCACTCACCCTCTCTCTCACTCACCCTCTCTCGATCCCTCACTCGCTCTCTCTCTATCCCTCACTCACCCTCCCTCTATCCCTCACTCACCCTCCCTCTATCCCTCACTCGCTCTCCCTCTATCCCTCACTCACCCTCCCTCTATCCCTCACTCATCCTCCCTATATCCCTCACTCGCTCTCTCTCTATCCCTCACTCACCCTCCCTCTATCCCTCACAAACCCTCTCTCTCACTCACCCTCTCTCTATCCCTCACTCACCCTCTCTCTCACTCACCCCCTATCCCTCACTCGCTCTCTCTCTATCCCTCACTCACCCTCTCTCTATCCCTCACTCACCCTCTCTCTCACTCACTCTCTCTCTATCCCTCACTCACCCTCTCTCTCACTCACCCTCTCTCTATCCCTCACTCGCTCTCTCTATCCCTCACTCACCCTCCCTCTATCCCTCACTCACCCTCCCTCTATCCCTCACTCGCTCTCCCTCTATCCCTCATTCACCCTCCCTCTATCCCTCACTCATCCTCCCTATATCCCTCACTCGCTCTCCCTCTATCCCTCACTCACCCTCCCTCTATCCCTCACTCAACCTCCCTCTATCCCTCACTCGCTCTCCCTCTATCCCTCACAAACCCTCTCTCTCACTCACCCTCCCTCTATCCCTCACTCGCTCTCCCTCTATCCCTCACAAACCCTCTCTCTATCCCTCACTCAACCTCTCTCTATCCCTCACTCACCCTCCCTCTATCTCTATCTCGCCCTCCCTCTATCCCTCACTCACCCTCTCTCTATCCCTCACTCACCCTCTCTCTATCCCTCACTCACCCTCTCTCTCACTCGCTCTCCCTCTATCCCTCACAAACCCTCTCTCTATCCCTCACTCACCCTCTCTCTATCCCTCACAAACCCTTTCTCTCACTCACCCTCCCTCTATCCCAAACTCACCTTCTCTCTCACTCACCCTCCCTCTATCCCTCACCCTCCGTCTATCTCTCACAAACCTCTCTCTCTCACTCACCCTCCCTCTATCCCTCACAAAACCTCTCTCTCTCACTCACCCTCCCTCTATCTCTCACTCACATTCCCTCTATCCCTCACAAACCCTCTCTCTCTCACTCACCCTCCCTCTATCCCTCACTCACCCTCTCTCTCACTCACCCTCTCTCTATCCCTCACTCACCCTCTCTCTCACTCACCCTCCCTCTATCCCTCACTCACCCTCCGTCTATCCCTCACAAACCCTCTCTCTCTCTCACTCACCCTCTCTCTATCCCTCACTCACCCTCTCTCT
>MUZC01004522.1:288431-312033 GCA_002072015.1 Radix auricularia | reverse complement strand
CTCACTCACCCTCCCTCTATCCCTCACTCACCCTCCCTCTATTCCTCACAAACCCTCGCTCTCTCACTCACCCTCCCTCTATCCCTCAATCACCCTCTTTCTCACTCACCCTCTCTCTATCCCTCACTCACCCTCTCTCTCACTCACCCTCCCTCTATCCCTCATTCACCCTCTCTCTCACTCACCCTCTCTCTATCCCTCACTCACCCTCTCTCTATCCATCACCCTCCCTCTATCCCTCACTCACTCTCTCACTCACCCTCTCTCTATCCCTCACTCGCTCTTCCTCTATCCCTCACTCACCCTCTCTCTCACTCACACCCTCCCTCTATCCCTCACTCACCCTCTCTCTCACTCACCCTCTCTCTATCCCTCACTCGCCCTCTCTCTATCCCTCACTCACCCTCTATCCCTCACTCGCCCTCCCTCTATCCCTCACTTGCCCTCCCTCTATCCTCACTCACCCTCTCTCTCTCTCACTCACCCTCCCTCTATTCCTCACAAACCCTCTCTCTCTCACTCACCCTCCCTCTATCCCTCACTCACCCTCTCTCTCACTCACCCTCCCTCTATCCCTCACTCACCCTCCCTCTATCCCTCACTCACCCTCTCTCTCTCACTCACCCTCCCTCTATCCCTCACAAACCCTCTCTCTCACTCACCCTCCCTCTATCCCTCACTCATCCTCTCTCTCACTCACCCTCCCTCTATCCCTCACTCACCCTCCCTCTATTCCTCACAAACCCTCACTCTCTCACTCACCCTCCCTCTATCCAACACTCACCCTCTCTCTCACTCACCCTCCCTCTATCCCTCACTCACCCTCCCTCTATCCCTCACTCACCCTCTCTCTCTCTCACTCACCCCCCTCTATCCCTCACAAACCATCTCTCTCACTCACCCTCCCTCTATCCCTCACTCACCCTCTCTCTCACTCACCCTCCCTCTATCCCTCACAAACCCTTTCTCTCACTCACCCTCCCTCTATCCCTCACTCACCCTCTCTCTCACTCACCCTCCCTCTATCCCTCACTCACCCTCTCTCTCACTCACCCTCCCTCTATCCCTCACTTGCCCTTCATCTATTCCCGCCCATACATGTCCGCCTGATAATCACTCCAACTAGGGGTGGGGGTGAGTTAGGGAGGGAATGATGTAAGCAGCAATAATGTAATTACAACAATCACCATCACGCTCCCCGCCTATCTCAGTGCCCAGATTAACTTACAACTTAACATAAGGGGAAGCAACTGGTTTTCTGGTGGAGGCGGGAATCAATGAAGGTAAAGACATCTTCATTATAATGCACAGTTATTTGCCCTTTGCTTCATGTCTAGGTAAACAAAGAGTGAAAGCGAGCTATCGTCGAATTATGTGCTTCTATTGTTGATGTCCAACGGCTTCCATGTAGGCGTGTAATGTGATGAATATATGACATCTATTCAACGGGAGACAACTCTTCTTGCCGCTGAGTTGTTGTAATCTCCCTTTTAAAGAAAGGATTTGTAAACTACGTTTTAACGGAAAACGAGCAAAAAAATTGACATACGAAAGTTATTGTCACATGAAATATTAGGTGACATATTTGATGACGTGTAAGATGAAATCTAAACTTAACTTCTTTAGAATCTCAGGTCCCTTACAAGACTTCCTTTTGGGTAGACTTAAATATTCAATGGATCTAAATCAGCACCAATAACGGTTAACTCCGATTTACTCCCAGTACCCCTCCCCCCAAACATCAACACAAGCCTGCACTTAAAGAGCCCCCCCGTCCGTAGTCCATTCTCCCCCATCCCAAGTTTGAACACATTCCAGGTTTCAATGAGACATGTGGTCAGTTTGAACACATTTCAGGTTTCAATGAGACAAGTGGTCAGTTTGAACACATTCCAGGTTTCAATGAGACATGTGGTCAGTTTGAACACATTCAAGGTTTCAATGAGACATGTGGTCAGTTTGAACACTTTCCAGGTTTCAATGAGACATGTGGTCAGTTTGAACACATTCCAGGTTTCAATGAGACATGTGGTCAGTTTGAACAAATTCCAGGTTTCAATGAGACATGTGGTCAGTTTGAACACATTCAAGGTTTCAATGAGACATGTGGTCAGTTTGAACACATTCCAGGTTTCAATGAGACATGTGGTCAGTTTGAACACATTCCATGTTTCAATGAGACATGTGGTCAGTGTTTGTTCTGAGCTGTTGGCTTTCGCGTCCACTAATTTCTGTTCAGTTTCTGTACTCAAATGAGAGGTCAAGGACCACACAGAAACGGATAATAATTGATAACAACTTTAAAGCTAACCACAGGAAATATTGCATTGACTTTAGTTTGACTTAAAAGCCGCGCGAGAAAGTGACTTATGACTTGATATGATTGAGCTAATCACAATCAGTCATATTCGTTTCTACAAGATTTATCGTCTCCAGAAGTTTAATCAAAACATGCCAGAGATTAGAAACTTAACCATAGCGGACAACTGTACCATCTACAACTGTACCATCTACAACTGTACCATGTACAACTGTACCATCTACAACTGCACCATCTACAACTGTACCATCTACAACTGTACCTTCTACAACTGTACCATCTACAACTGTACCATCTACAACTGTACCATGTACAAAGTACCATGTAGAATTGTACCATGTACAACTGTACCATCTACAACTGTACCATGTACAACTGTACCATCTACAACTGTACCATCTACAACTGTACCATCTACAACTGTACCATCTACAACTGTACCATGTACAAAGTACCATATAGAATTGTACCATGTACAACTGTACTATGAACAACTGTACCATGTACAACTGTACAATGTACAACTGTACCATGTACAACGGTACCATCTATAACTGTACCATGAACAACGGTACCATCTACATCTGTACCATGAACAACGGTACCATGTACAGCTTTACCATGTACAACTGTACCATGTACAACTGTACTCTACTGGGAATAAATTAATGTACAACTGTACCATGTACTCTACTGGGAATAAATTAATGTACAACTGTACCATGTACTCTACTGGAATAAATTAATGTACAACTGTACCATGTTCAACGGTACCATGTACAACTGTACCATGTACAACAGTACCATGTACAACAGTACCATGTACAACAGTACCATGTACAACGGTATCATGTACAATGGTACCATGTACAACAGTACCATGTAAAATGGTACCATGTACAACTGTATTATGTACAACTGTACCATGTACAACTGAACCATGTACAACTGTACCATGTACAACTGTATTATGTACAACTGTACCATGTACAACTGTACCATGTACAACTGAACCATGTACAACTGGACCATGTAGAACTGAACCATGTACAACTGTACCATCTACATCTGTACCATGAACAACGGTACCATGAACAACGGTACTTTCTACATCTGTATCATGTACTCTACTGGGAATAAATTTATGTACAACTGTACCATGTACAACTGAACTAGGTACTCTATTGGGTGTACATTAATGTACAACTGTACCATGTACTCTACTCGGTGTAAATTAATGTACAACTGAACTCTAATTTCTAATAATGACCAGAACTTATTTATCTTTTAATTAATTGTTTCATTAAAAAAAACAACTAAAATACATGTGGAAGTTTAAGTTTTTACGTCTACACTCGGACATTAGCGATCCATTTAAAATGGGCACGGGGAATAACTGTGAAGATAAAAACCCATTCAATCTCATTTCGAATGGCTATTTCCTTCTCCTTGAATTTTTATTCTTTGCAATTCCATTAAATCTCTTTAAAAAATATACTTTAGACAAAAAACAAGAACAAAATGAAAGACGATTGAGATTCAATGCACTGAACTACTGTGAGAAGCTGAAATAAGTTTAACAAAAGTAAATAAATAAATGTGACAAAAGGATTTCCAAGATTTGCTGTCCTGACCAGGGGCGGATTAAGACTGCACGGGGCCCCGGGCTGCAATGAAACGGGGGCCCTATCCAGCCAGCGTCACTTAAAATAACATGATTGTTAACAGCTAATAAAGGTATGTAATATTAGTAATGAAAAAAATAAACGAACACGAAGAAATATCTCTTTGAGGTGTTTGCAGTATGTTACAATTGAGTGTGAAAAGAAAATTTTTATTTTCCACTGCTGGGAATCGAACCCCACACCGGTTGCATCACGCACCTGTACTCTCTCCACACAGCCAGCGGACCTTGTATAAACTATACTTTATAATATGTTCTCTAGATGAGCCAATTAAATCACGTTTTATCGATTATTAACACTATCAGGTCTGAATCGCGATCAGTTGTAAAGTTGGTAGTGAGTATAGCCTCGTCAAAACGACCCAATATGCGGCTGCATACGCGCTCGTTCACTTCCGGTTATTGCTATTCTTAGTAATATTTTTTTTATAATGTTAAAAATTTCATCGAAGAATGTGTGGCTGTGTGGTCATATTGATAGTACGATAGTACGCTACATCGCAGGTCCGGGGTTCGATTTCTTATTGATGCCAATTTATCATTTTTTTTTTCAAACAATACTACATGAATTGATTATGAATAAGATTTTTTTTTTTTAATGGTTTGTTTTGATGTTAGGCTTAGGGATAGACTTTAGGGTTACGTTAAGTGATAGTTATTAGGGTTTGGGTTAGGTTTAGTGATAGTTTTTAGGGTTTGGGTTAGGTTTAGTGATAGCTTTTAGGGTTTGGGTTAGGTTTAGTGATAGTATTTAGGGTTGGGTTAGGTTTACTGATAGTTTTTAGGGTTTTGGGTTAGGTTTAGTGATAGATTTTAGAGATTGTTTGAATGCACATATAGAATCGGAGGTTCAATGAAAGGCGCAGTGAATACTTGTAACTCTTCAATTTTATAAACAATGTTACTAAGAATAGCAATAACCGGAAGTGGACGAGCGCGTATGCAGCCGCATATTGGGTCGTTTTGACGAGGCTATACTCACTACCTGTAAAAATTTATAAATTTTTTATTTTTTTTATATATTTCAAGGGTTTGTGCACACATTTGTACACTTTTATTAAAATATAAAAATTTTGGGGGTCCCTAAACCGTCGGGGGACCCTGGCTTTATCCCGCTCAGCCCCCCCCCCCCTTAATCCGCCATAGGTCCTGACTTTAATATTGTGTGTTTCCTAACTTTGGCAGACTTCAACAAACAAAAAAATCATGTTAAGCCTGGTCCCTTTTTGGACTCAGGACGTGTTAGCGCATTTTCGTATTATGTATCAGTACTTATGTTAGATATCAGCATTATGTAGTTATCAGTAATTGTGTTTAGATTTTAGACATATTTTTATGAATTTTTAGGAACTCTTGTGTGTTGGTGGTGGTAGGAACTCTTGTGTGTTGGCGGTGGTAGGAACTCTTGTGTGTTGGTGGTGGTAGGAATTCTTGTGTGTTGGAGGTGGTAGGAACTCTTGTGATATACATCATGGGTCTAGGACTTTCATACTTCCAGGAGCTCTACTGCCACTACAAGAGGTCGGATCGAGTAACTGAGTGTTGATGCACAAATGGCAGGTCAGGACATACAAAAAACATATATACATCATGGGTCTAGGACTTATGGATGCTGAGATCTAGGGTGATGACAGACGGACGGACGGACAGACGGACAAAACGGATACAATAGCGGTCAATAGCGCATTTCGACTTCTCGAAAATGCGCTAAAAATCAATTCAGAATAAATAAACCAAATTTGGAACATATCTTGACTAAAAGTCTGTGACTCCATGATGTTAGTGACTCCATAATGTCTGTGACTCCATGATTTCTGTGACTCCGAAGCACCAGACAACGGGAGATTACTCGCTCCCGTTAAAGAGTTGATAAGATGATCTCCACTGTCAATCAATTAAAGATTTGGTTTCAACCCCTGAGAGTAACCTGACCTGGTCCTGTGACGTCCCTAACGTGTGGCCACTGAGATAGTCTGGCAGCTTGTTAATGAGGAGCTCCAAAAATGTGTAGCAAACGAACACACGGACAGGAGGACACTAAAACACAAGAACATTTGAACATACAGAATCAAGAACACAAGAAGAAAAGAACACAAGGACACAAGAACACAAGGACACAAGAACACTAGAACTCGATCAATCTTAAATATACTTGGCAAATTATCAAATATTCAGAAACAAATAAGGGGAAAAAGGGGGCGGGGATATATTAAAAGGGGGCGGGATATATTAAAAGGGGGCGGTGATAGATTAAAAGAGGGCGGGGTTAGATAAAAAGTGGGCTCCGTGATAGAATTAGCAAAATATGTCTTCAAAAAACGGAAATAAACAGAGAATAGCATCCTATAGTGAAACAACAACATATTAGATATGAGAATACATTAGTTCTGAAAGGAAAAAAATCATGTTAAGCCTGGTCCCTTTTGGAACTCAGGACGTGTTAGCGCATTTTCGTATTATGTATCAGTACTTATGTTAGATATCAGCATTATGTAGTTATCAGTAATTGTGTTTAGATTTTTGACATATTTTTATGAATTTTCTTGTGTAATGAATATACCTGACATTTTTTTTTATTTAAAAGTCATTTCTTTACATTTTAAAAAAATTTATTTTCTCTTTAATCTAACTACAAGTCACCACAAATGATGACGTAAAACTCTCTAAACTTTTACACATATTCTAATGACGTCAACAACAAAAAAACAAAAAAACAAACTAATTCTTTTGCACGCCATCGCACCACTCTTGCATGCTTGAAAAATGATGTATTCGACTTCCGGCAATGGCGGCCGTTCCCTGCGCCAGTGTTACCTCTCGATTCGCAAAGTTTTTTGGTAGTTTTAACGGGGTTTTTTAACGGATCGAGTAACTGAGTGTTGATGCACAAATGGCAGGTCAGGACATACAAAAAACATATATACATCATGGGTCTAGGACTTATGGATGCTGTGATCAAAGGTGATGACAGACGGACAAAACGGGTGCAATAGCGCATTCGACTTCTCGAAAATGCGCTAATAAATGGGACATAATATTTATAAAAATCAGTTTTAATTAATTAATTTTTTTATTTTTTATTTGATTTTTAAAAAAAAAATTAAATTCTATCAGCGTATTAACTACTACACGTGTTTTATTCTAAATGCAAACCATTGCTATAATTAAAATCGATTGCTATGAGGTAGTTTTCTATGCTGATTTTTTAATTGAATTAATGCTCAATTGAATTCTTTGTTCGGGTTGCGCTCTTTGTAATACGTACAATTGTACAATTGTCTCAGAAGTCAGAGATACATAGTTTTCATATGTATATTTGTATAAATTATATATGTATATTTCTGACCAACCGTAAGTTGCATTCCTAAGTGTAAGCTTAACACACAATTTAGTCAAATTAAAACCCGAAGATCGAACTTATATTGTCGCATACACTTATAAACTTAAGAAATAATTAGGGCCTATTTTCAACATATACCGTAATAAAAACTTTTGAGGCAGTACACTCCCGCTGTAAAAGCACGGGTATATTTCTAGTTATCTTATAAAAAGATAGAATGGTGATAATGATACAGAGCTAGATTGACATTCGAAGACAGTAGGGTGACAATAACACAAATGACATTATTCCTTCTAACAATGGTAGTGTGCCACTAACTCCTGCGTACACTCACCATAGCAAGTAGCCTACTGTATTTTCAAGAGTTGAATTATTGATGATCAATGAAGTCAGTTAATGAGATCTTAAACTAAAATATGAGATCTAAAAAATTAAATATGAGATCTAAAAACTTAAATATGAGATCTCAAGACTTAAATATGAGATCTCAAAACTTAAATATATGATCTAACACTTTAAATATTAGATCTAAAAACTTAAATATGAGATCTAAAAACTTAAATATATGATCTAAAACTTTAAATATTAGATCTAAAAACTTAAATATATGAGATCTCAAGACTTAAATATGAGATCTCAAGACTTAAATATGAGATCTCAAAACTTAAATATGAGATCTAAAAACTTAAATATGAGATCTAAAAACTTAAATATATGAGATCTCAAAACTTAAATATGAGATCTAAAAACTTAAATATGAGATCTAAAAACTTAAATATGAGATCTAAAAACTTAAATATGACATCTAAAAACTTAACTCCCCATGACCCCCCCCCCCTATGTTTCTCGGACCAAGTGATGTCACAAGGGTCATTTCAATCCGTTATAAAATTCCATATTACAACCTATTTATTTTTTCTTCAAACTAAACTGACTACTCACTGAAAGAATCCGGACCATATAACTGACCACTTACAGTAAGAGTCCGGACCATACAACTGACCACTCACTGTAAGAGTCCGGTCTATACAACTGACCACTCACTGTAAGAGTCCGGACCATACAACTGACCACTCACTGTAAGAGTCCAGACTATACAACTGACCACTCACTGTAAGAGTCCGGACTATGCAACTGACAACTCACTGGACCATACAGGCGCCGTCTATAAAGTACGTCACGCTATTTTTGACAATTTTTAACTCCCCCTCCCCCCTGTCACAACCCCTCCCCCCCCAAAAAANATATCCGGCATCCTTCCGTCTCGCGAGACGATGGTGCATCACCGTTGGGTTGGGTTGCATTTCCTCGAGTGACTGTGCAGTCCTATCCTTGAGTGACAGTCTTTGCCACAGTTTTTACACACGAGTTCTGTGCTTCCAAATGTTTTGGCCTTTCTCCTAGCTCTTCTGTCTGCAGCCTCCTCCATTCTTCGCTCCTCGGCTACTATGACGCCCTCTTTGACAACTGTGCGCCACGTAGATCGGTCTTCTGCCTTACACTCCCAGTCACTTGTATGTATTTTGGCTGCTTTCATGTCCCTTTGACAGACATCTTTAAATCGCAAGCGTGGGCGACCTGTTTTCCTCTTTCCTGAAGCAAGTTCACCATATAGGAGGTCCTTCGGGATGCGGCCGGGGCTCATTCTTTTGACATGTCCTAGCCACCTCAGGCGTCTTTCACTAAGAATTGAGAACATGCTTTGGGTATTGGCACGCGTTAGTACCTCACTATTAGGCACTTTTTCTTGCCATTTAATACCAAGGATGCGGCGCAAGCATCTCAAATGGAAGCTGTTAAGCTTACGCTCTTGTGATGTATACGTGGTCCATGTCTCGCTCCCATATAGTAGTGTACTGATGACACAGGCTCGATAGACGCACAGTTTGGTTTTCTCCGTTAGCTTGGTGTTTTGCCAGACCCGCTTATTTAGTTTAGCCATTGTTGCGGCTGCCTTGCCAATTCTACTGTTTATTTCTTCTTCAATGGACAGTGTATTGGAGACCTTGGATCCCAAGTAGGTGAAGCTGTCCACAACCTCCAAGTTTTCATTATCGATATTTATGGTAGGAGCGCGACGTACTTTATGGACGGCCCCACAAAATTGCCCCTCGACCACCGTGTCCCACTCACTGTTAGGGTCCAGTGCCCGAACTATAAAACTGACCAAAGACCTTTGAAGTAATATTAGTGGCAGAAGTGTTACAGTTCATAACAGTGAATGACGTCAGTTATGTTTTTCATACGCAGTTTCCATGGAACCTCGGGAATGCATGCAATAATGTGTGGGTGGGGGTGAGCTAGATTACAAGGTTGTGTCACGTGGTCTCGACAAGGATTCGACAGACTGATGACCTAATTCTGGAGACCACTCCAGGGAACTTGTCCAGCTGTTATGCTCAAACTTCGCCCTACCCCCCCCCACCCCCCACACACACATTTAACGTTTGAGAACTTTACAGCAAAGCAGCTACGACATGTGTGTACAAGAAAAATGACATAAGAGTTAATGTTCCTGATTTTAGATGTAATGTTCATGACGTTAGATTTAATGTTCATGACGTTAGATTTAATGTTCATGACGTTAGATTTAATGTTCATGACGTTAGATTTAATGTTCATGATGTTAGATTTAATGTTCCTGATGTTAGATTTAATGTTCATGATGTTAGATTTAATGTTCATGATGTTAGATTTAATGTTCATGACGTTAGATTTAATGTTCATGATGTTAGATTTAATGTTCATGACGTTAGATTTAATGTTCCTGACGTTAGATTTAATGTTCCTGATGTTAGAGTTAATGTTCCTGATTTTAGATTTAATGTTCATGACGTTAGATTTAATGTTCCTGAATTTAGAGTTAATGTTCCTGAATTTAGAGTTAATGTTCCTGAATTTAGAGTTAATGTTTCTGAATTTAGAGTTAATGTTCCTGAATTTAGAGTTAATGTTCATGATGTTAGAGTTAATGTTCATGATTTTAGATTTAATGTTCATGACGTTAGATTTAATGTTCCTGAATTTAGAGTTAATGTTCCTGAATTTATAGTTAATGTTCCTGAATTTTGAGTTAATGTTCATGATGTTAGAGTTAATGTTCCTGATTTTAGATTTAATGTTCATGACGTTAGATTTAATGTTCATGATGTTAGATTTAATGTTCATGACGTTAGATTTAATGTTCCTGATGTTAGAGTTAATGTTCCTGATTTTAGATTTAATGTTCATGACGTTAGATTTAATGTTCCTGATGTTAGAGTTAATGTTCCTGACACTATACAAGTTTAAAATCTTGCCACAGAGAACTGGCGTTTGTTTGATATATAAATATATTTGGTGTGTGTGTTGGTGTGTGTGTTGTTGTGTTTAGGGGTGTGTGTTTGTGTTAGTTTGTGAATGTATGTGTGTTGGTGTGTATGTGCTAGTTTTTGTGTGTGTTTGCTGTGTGTGTGTGTTGGTGTGCATGTATTGGTATGTGTGTTGGTTTTATGTTTGTTGGTGTGTGTGTGTATTGGTGTGTTGGGGTGTGTGTGTGTGTTGGGGTGTGCATGTGTGTTCGCTTTTTAATATATATGTTTGTTTCTGTGTATGTTTGTGTGTGTGTGTGTGTGTGTGTGTTGGCGTGTGTGTTGGTGTGTATGTGTGGGTGTGTGTGTATGTGTTAGTTAGTGAATATATGTGTGTGTTGGTGTGTATGTTTGGTGTGTGTGTTCATATGTATGTTGGTGTATGTATTGGTGTGTTGAGGTGTGTGTGAATATATGTGTGTATGTGTGGGTGTGTTGGTGTGTGTTTGTTGATGTGTAGGGGTGTGAGTGTTTGATTGTGAATGTATGTGAGTAATGGTGTGTTTGTTGGTGTGTGTTGATGTTTTTGTTTTTGTGTGTGCTGTTGTGTATGTATTGGTGTGTATGTTGATGTGTATGTGTTTTTGTTTGTTGGTGTGTATGTGTTGGTGTTTCTGTGTGTTGTGTATGTGTTTGTTGGTGTGTATCGGTTGGTGTGTATGTGTTGGTGTGCATGTGTGTTCTGTTTGTGTGTTTGTTGGTCTGTATGGCTGAGGGAGAGCAAATATTTGTGGACATTTTGTTTCACGCCAACCCATGGTTTAGGTACACCAATCAAACCCAGCATATCGTAAATCTCACGTGACACTAATCGACCAACCAGTGGCGAGAATGAAGGTGTCAATGACAATTTCCTCTCCCCCATGAAGCAGTTTCCAGGCTATCATTAGGCTACCAACGAAAGCCATTAACTGGACCTGTGGCTATCTTGTCCAACGGAACCACGGTACCACACCGGAAATCGACGTCATCGATCAGCGCCACCTACGGAGTTTTTATCCGTTTGTGGATTAGGGGATTACAACTATAATGGATTAAAGGTTTATAACAACGATGTATTCGAGAGTATGATGGTTTTAGGATGACGAAATGGCGTCATAGGACCATGAACTAGAGTAGCCCCACTTAGTATGTATCTCTAGTATATCTCTAACAGTTAACTTTTTAAATACTCAATTTTATCAAATGTTAGAATGGGGTTGTCCTTTCTAAGACCGGAAAACGTCATAACCCATTCGGTCATTAGGCTATTTTAAGGATTGAGGTCAAACTTTTCTGACAAAAATTTGATTTTGTTTTTTAATACAATGATCTCACTAGGTGCAATTTTTTGTGCGAAATATTTTTTTTTCACTTAATGTTGCAGCTGAATAAATTATTAAAATGAAGAAGACTTAAGACCCAAGAAAATGAGTCTAAGCATGTCTAAAGTTGAGTGTAAGCAATTGTTTGATTTTTTAAAATAATAATTGTTATTCCTTAGCTATTATATGGTTTAGTATTTATAAGTAATAAACTGATTCTAAGATTATGACTTTAATTACCGGTATAACTACTTTATTTATTAGTACATGTATTACTATTACAGGGTATGTATGAATAATTAACAATGACGAAAGGACCGAGCGAATGATCTAGTGTAGAGTCAGTAACGGCTTAAGATTGTACGGGGTCCCTGGCTGTAATACCAACTGGGGCTCGGTCCAGCCACTTTGCTATCCACTATGGGACCCAACCACTAGAGAAAACATTTATAAACTAGAACAAAATAAAGAAAAAGAGCTGCCAGATTTATTACTGGAGACTATTTAAAACTGGCTAGAGTAACACCATTAGTTAAATCACTAAACCTTGAAACACTAGAGGATAGAAGAACCAAGAGTAAAGTAGTAATCTTACATAAAGCAATTAATTCTAATTTAGAAATACAGCACAAAGATAACTTAATACAACCCTCAGATAGACATAAAGATAAAAACATATTTCTTATTCGGTATGCAAGAACAAACACATAAGTGTTTTCGTTCTTCCCAACCGGGATTCGGGCGTGAATTTGGGTTGCCTGAAGAAAACAGGGAAAAGCAACACTTTATCAAAATTTAAAACTCTACTAAGAATGAAGGACTAGACACAAACCATGCATACGTGTAGGACGCAATAATCTTCTGTATAGAAGGAGTGTCTGTTACAGATAAGATAATAAGTTTGGGGGCCCTTACTTTAGCCTTAAATCAAAGGGGTCCCCTGGCCCGATCAGCCCCACCCCCCTTAATTAATAAGCCCTCGAGTAGAGTCACTGATACATGTACATAATTCATACTCGCAAGGACGTTCTATTTTGAATAACATAATAGATCTATAGCCCATGATATAACTTTTTTTTTAATCCATAAAGGAAGCTTTTGAACCAGTTTGAGTCAATTTCAATAAGACCAATCGATGTAATGAACAAATATTTACTAGTTGTCACTTCGTTAACTCCGATTTATAAATAGGATATATTAATAGATCTTTATTTTCTATAGAAATGACAAGACAAATTTAATATTTGCAATCAAAATTTAAGTGACTTCAATTCAATAGAGCCACATCATAGAATATGTTAGCACAACCAACATGCTAGTCAAGTATGGATAGTGTTCATGCTACATAGAGGAGAGCTTTGATCATCATTAACAAAACATAACGTTCTCCTAGTGCTCGACTTGCTACCAACCCACAAAGACAGTATCTATAGTTCCTCATCAGCCGTGACATCTCACACAGTGGGTCTCACTCAGTGGGTCTCACTCAGTGGATCCCAATCAGTGGGTCTCACGCAGTGGGTCTCACTCAGTGGGTCTCACTCAGTGGATCTCACACAGTGGGTCTCACGCAGTGGGTCTCACGCAGTGGGTCTCACACAGTGGCAGTAAACACATTTCATAAACATTTGAGAACAGTGATTCTCACAACCTTTACAATATGCTCTAAAGTATTCGAGACAAACAGTTTGGACCACTTGATTATACTCCATATAGCAATACAGACTTGAACATAACAATGTTCTATACAGACTTGAATATAGCAATGTTCTATAAAGACTTGAATATAGCAATGATCTATACAGACTTGAATATAGCAATGATCTATACAGACTTGAATATAGCAATGATCTATACAGACTTGAATATAGCAATGATCTATACAGACTTGAATATAGCAATGATCTATACAGACTTGAATATAGCAATGATCTATACAGACTTGAATATAGCAATGATCTATACAGACTTGAATATAGCAATGATCTATACAGACTTGAATATAGCAATGATCTATACAGACTTGAATATAGCAATGATCTATACAGACTTGAATATAGCAATGATCTATACAGNCTTAAATGAGAATGAAAAATCAAGGATTAATTTAGTTATTCGAGACAAACAGTTTGGACCACTTGATTATACTCCATATAGCAATACAGACTTGAACATAACAATGTTCTATACAGACTTGAATATAGCAATGTTCTATATAGACTTGAATATAGCAATGATCTATACAGACTTGAATATAGCAATGATCTATACTGACTTGAATATAGTAATACAGACTTGAATATAGCAATGATCTATACAGACTTGAATATAGCAATGATCTATACAGACTTGAATATAGCAATGATCTATACAGACTTGAATATAGCAATGTTCTATACAGACTTGAACATAGCAATGTTCTATACAGACTTTAATATAGCAATGTTCTATGTAGACTTGAATAATTGTAACAATGTTCTATACAGACTTGTATATAGCAATGTTCTATATAGACTTGAATGTAGCAATGTTCTATACAGACTTGAATATAGCCAGGGGCGTCACTAAGTTTGGTGTCACCCGGGGCGGTAGCTCGTGGTGTCACCCCCTCACGACTTAACCAATAGAACTCCTCCGAGTTTTCCAGTGCAAAATAACTTTTAACTTTGATGTCACCCCGGGGTGGCCCGTTCCACCGCACCCCCTAGTGACGCCACTGAATATAGCAATGTTCTAAACATTATTGATATAAAAATTTTCCTGTTGCATTTTTGTGGAGAGCTCCGAATATTATCCCATGGATCACAAATCATTCAATCGTTATTGATCTTGAAATTTATCGATCTCCGACAATGATAAATGAACGCAGCAACTTTTTGTGTAACTGTGCGGCTAGTGAGGTAATTTCTAATCCAATATTTATTGGAGAGACACAAAGGGAATTGTCTAGTGCAGTGCCTCTCTAAGTGGTGGTCCGCGGGTCGGTGTCGGTCCGTGAACCATCCGCTGCCCATCTGCGGAATTTATCGAGAAATGAAAAAAGAAATCTAAGTATAACCCTAAAGTTTGAGAACTTAGAGAATTAGAGAATCAACCCCCATCGTTTGATATCAATATTTTATATTATAATTGTGACTTGAAGGAAGAGTAATTCGTTTTCTACTTCATTACCACCTAATACGACTAGTTCAGAAATTGTCAAAGCCATTCACGATTACATCGTTGGCAAATGTCAGATATAATTTAAATATTGTGTTGGTGTGTGTACGGATGGATCTGTGGTCATGTCTGGGTGGCGTTCCGGAGTTGTCAACAAGATTATGGAATTAGCACCAGAATGCAAGTTAATTCATTGTTTTATTCACCGTGAAAGTTTAGCCACCAAGCAAATGTCAACAGAGCTAACAACTTGGTCAGCAAACTTGTAGAAATTGTGAACTATGTCAAGATAATTGCTTTAAATTCAAGATTATTTGCTGCATTATGTGACGAATAGGGCGTGGAACACAAACTTACTTTACGCTGATAAGGTTGGATGTCTCGAGACAAAGTTCTAACAAAGGTTTTTGAATTGAGAACTCGGCCATTTTCTATAGAAAAAAAAAAGCTGATTGGTCTCAACAGTTTCGAAATGTATATAAGACAACCAAGTTGGCTTACTTGGCTGGAATCTTTGCCATTTTTATTGAGCCAAATATCTCCATGGAAGGAAAGGTATCTTCATTACTTATAATGGCAGACAAGATATATGGACACAAACGCAAGCTAGGAGCATGGAAGAGTCGAGTGTCACCAGATTGTTTTATATCTGTCACAATTTATCAACAACTATCGATAGTGCAGATGAATACCTTAGTATTCCATCTTTATTAAAATTCAGAATTTTATAAAATATTTCGACAAATTTCCAACAGAAGATGACCCACGTAAAGGCACTGGGTGGATAAGCAGTTCTTTTATTGCCTTGAAGGTTGACTTGTCTGTAACTTTGGAAGATAACTTACTGGAGTTAGATGTGGATGAAGGTTTAAAAACAATTTTCAGAACTTTCAACTCTGTTGCTTCCTTTTGGATTCACTTGGCGAAATAGCTCTCAAGGCTCTTCCTTTTCTTGCATCTGACCTACGCGGTACTGGTTTTGTAACAATGAGCCGTGTTACGACAAAGTACAGGAACAGTATAAATATTAAAACCTCTACTGCGAGTAGAATGGTCCTCAATCGAGCCACGACTTGATAAACTAGCATCAACTAAGCAGGCTCACATGAGCCATTAGTTTAAGTCAAACTTTCAGCATAAACTTACACATGTTCTGACTGTAGTTACTATATTATTTTTTTAAATAAATGTATATGAATTTTTATATTTAATTTTATGTTATTTCTTTAATCAAATTTAGTCTTAAATTAGGATATAAATGTATTATAAATAAGTACTATCAACTTAAAAAACAGTTGAAACAAATAACGACGGCTGCCATTATCAACACATTTTTATTTCAAAATGATGACGATCTTAAATGAGAATGAAAAATCAAGGATTAATTTAGTTCTTTTTCACAATAATTCGATGACATGTAGCATCTTTGCTCCCGAATATTCGTGCAAGCATGACTCAAACGCACTATTTTATTGGCGATTGCAGTTTTAAAAGCAGTAGACATTAGTCACGTGACTTGACTTCACAGCTGATTTTAGTTTTAATGGCTTCCATTTTCTTTTAGTCTAGAGTGAATATTCTATATCAGTTCCACTCAAGCGTAGTCAATATAAACCCTTTCTCCAACGCTAAACTTTGAACTTTAATTTGTAATAATTTACCATGTGACATGGAGGTGGCGTAATAATACAAAAATAGTTCGTCGATTGAGATAGCCACGAATGTTTGCCAGCAAAGATTGACGTCTGGCTAATAAAACACGTCGAATTTATGCTTAATCTTGTGGGGCTTTGGACCATTTAGGGGCTCATTTTGCTAACACGTCAGTTCAGGAAAATAGTGCACCGGGTCCGTGGTGCAATGATTAAAAATTCCTGACGGTCCATCATACGAAAAAGTTTGAGAGGCATTGGTCTAATGGTAGCTTCAAGGATTGGCAAGGGACAGAACACCGTAAGATAAGATCTGAATAGCCGCCCTTGTCAGAGAGTGCTGGCATACAAACAAAACATGTTTGGTGTAGAGTGTAGATAGTTTGTAAGAAAACTAAACCTAGATTTATATAATGACAGTTTCAAACCTACTTGATAATTGAAGATGGTTTGTAAGAAAACTAAACCTAGCTTTATATAATGACAGTTTCAAACCTACTTGATAATTGAAGATGGTTTGTAAGAAAACTAAACCTAGCTTTATGTAATGACAGTTTCAAACCTACTTGATAATTGAAGATGGTTTGTAAGAAAACTAAACCTATATTTATATAATGACAGTTTCAAACCTACTTGATAATTGAAGATAGTTTGTAAGAAAACTAAACCTAGATTTATATGACAGTTTCAAACCTACTTGATAATTGAAGATAGTTTGTAAGAAAACTAAACCTAGCTTTATGTAATGACAGTTTCAAACCTACTTGATCATTGAAGATAGTTTCAATTTATTAAAAGGCATTTCGACAAGAAAGTCCAAGCTGAAATTGTTTCCCAGAATAAATAAAATGAAACATCGGTTGGTTGTTACAAATTTATTCGTGTCCATCTTTACACAGTCAAACTTGAACATTCCTGTCAACATTGAGTTCAGTTTTTCTTGCCTGTTGCATTTTAAAGAAATTATTTATAAAATAAACCCCCATGTATCTTTCATAAATAATTTGTCTTTCTCAGAAAGTTACAAATGTAAACACACTGATTGGATAACTCGTCCACGGATGCTGCCAATCATTCTATTGATATGCAACCCCCACCCCTTTCTTTAATATCTCTCTGAAAAAGAACAATCAAATTTTTCTTACTGTCTAGAATTTGTTAACCCTACCCTCTCCCTTTTTCTATAGAGTCATCCAACGCTCTAAAAAGATGTACATTTAGATACAACAAAGATAATTGAACGCTGACTATAAAGTTGGTTGTTGATCGAGAGATACAGAAACTGACAAGGGAGATAAGCCAGAGCTGATTTGAAATGTTAAGTTGTGTTTATTGAAATCGTCTAGAGGAAAATGAGAAAATATCTACATGATTACCTCCCATTAATACCATTACAGCTGTGGTTTTGGGCCTTTGTCTGTCTGGTTCGAATCTTGCCTGTCTGGTTAAATCTTGTCTGTCTGGTTAAATCGTGTCTGTCTGGTTAAGTCTTGTCTGTCTGGTTAAGTCTTGTCTGTCTGGTTAAATCTTGTCTGTCTAGTTAAATCTTGTCGGTCTGGTTAAATATTTTCTGTCTGGTTAAGTCTTATCTGTCTGGTTAAGTCTTGTCTGTCTGGTTAAATCTTGTCTGTCTGGTTAAATCTTGCCTGTCTGGTTAAATCTTGTCTGTCTGGTTAAATCTTGTCTGTCTGGTTAAATCTTTTCTGTCTGTTTAGTTCCTTGTATGTCTGGTTAAATATTGTATGTATGGTTAAATCTTGTCTGTCTGGTTAAATCTTGTCTGTCTGTTTAGTTCCTTGTATGTCTGGTTAAGTCTTGTCTGTCTGGTTAAGTCTTGTCTGTCTGGTTAAATCTTGTCTGTCTGGTTAAATCTTGTCTGTCTGGTTAAATATTTTCTGTCTGGTTAAGTCTTATCTGTCTGGTTAAGTCTTGTCTGTCTGGTTAAATCTTGTCTGTCTGGTTAAATCTTGTCTGTCTGGTTAAATCTTGTCTGTCTGTTTAGTTCCTTGTATGTCTGGTTAAATATTGTATGTATGGTTAAATCTTGCCGGTCTGGTTAAATCTTGTCTGTCTGGTTAAATCTTTTCTGTCTGTTTAGTTCCTTGTATGTCTGGTTAAATATTGTATGTATGGTTAAATCTTGCCTGTCTGGTTAAATCTTGTCTTTCTGGTTAAATCTTCTCTGTCTGGTTAAATCTTGTCTGTCTGGTTAAATCTTGTATGTCTGGTTAAATCTTGTCTGTCTGGTTAAATCTTGTATGTCGATTCAAAACTTGTCTGTCTGGTACACATCGTGTGTGTCTGGCATAAATCTAATCTTCCTGGTTCAAATCTAATCTGCCTGGTTCAAATCTAATCTTCCTGGTTCAAATCTAATCTGCCTGGTTCAAATCTAATCTGCCTGGTTCAAATTTAATCTGTCTGGTTCAAATCTAATCTGTTTGGTTCAAATTTAATCTGCCTGGTTCAAATCTTGTCTGTCTTCTGTTTATAATTGTGTGTACCTGTCTTATTTTTAAAATATAGACTAAAATAAACCAACTTGATTTTGCTAGTGTGTTTGTTGGTGGGCTGCTGGTGTGTTGTTGGTGTTTTGTTGATGTGTTGCTAGTGTGTTATTTGTCTGTTTTTGGTGTGTTGCTGGTGTGTTATTAGTGTGATGCTAGTTTGTTATTGATGTGTTGCTAGTGTTTTGTTGGTGTGTTGTTAGTGTGTTGTTGGTGTGTTGCTGTAGTGCTATTGGTGTGTTGTTGATGTTTTGATGGTGTGTTGTGTATTGTTTATGTGTTTCTGGTGTGCTGTTGGTGTGTTGATATTGTATAACCAGCAGCCAGTAACTTTTAATGACGTAAATGAAATCTTTCAAACACTGATGAAACGACTCCTCGTAAAAAGCAGACGTCAACCGTTAAACGACAATACAACGGTGTTAGAGAGTATGGAATTTTCAGACACACACGTGGTACAAACAGACATCGACTCTATACAAACAGACCATCACTACTATACAAACAGACCATCAGATAAAGGTTATTAGTTCTACAGACAAATGAAAGGTCCTGAGATGTATGTTAAAGGTACAGTCGAACCCACTTATCTCGCCTTCGGTTATCTCGCCAACCCTTTCATCTCGACGCTTTTCGGGAAAACCCCTAGGCCGTCGACATAACCGGGTTCGACTGTAATAAGTTCTACAGACCAATAAAGGTCCTGAGATGTCAGATTTCATTTGTTTGAGAGGTCATCCAAGAGGACTTTGGTCTGCAGAACTCTTTAGAAATGAAAAATTGATTGTGCTCGTAGTTGTGGCCCCTTAGAATACCCGGATGACTGCCAAATTGTTTTATTAAAAATTGCAATGCTCTGGCCAACATCCGAGAGCTTGCCAGATTGTAATGCTATTTATACATCTTTCTCAACTGACATTGCGAACGCCGAATAGATTTTAATAATTTTTTTAAAGGTTCATCTTTCCAATATGTGGCGATGCACCTATTTTGGACGTTTTGTATGTAACTTACTATCATCAAGTCACGAAAAACTTTCTTTAAAAACACAGGGGTCATTTAAGTGCGACATTTTAGACTGCAGATATCTATCGGCAATAACTGCCATCCGCGCAAACTACCGAGGACATCTCGTGCCGTCAAAACATGATTCTCACTTCCACTAGAGTCAGATCAGATGAAATCAAATAACGCATTTTATAGAAGTTGTGTATAGCTTCGGGTGTTCAACACTGGAGGGAAGAATCGATACCAGTTAAGGGTGAGCAAAACGTTGGAGATTTGATAAGGGAGGTAGTCGTCGCAAGCTGAGATGCGATACTCTTATACGATACTTGGCATTGTACCATGTCATAGTTGGCGGTCTCTGGGGAATGTTTGGTAGGAAACCATGTCAACATGTCAATGGTGTTTGTGACATTCAGCCAACATGAGTCAATGGTGTTTGTGACATTCAGTCAACATGTCAATGGTGTTTTTGACATTCAGTCAACATGTCAATGGTGTTTGTGACATTCAGTCAACATGTCAATGGTGTTTGTGACATTCAGTCAACATGTCAATGGTGTTTGTGACATTCAGTCAACATGTCAATGGTGTTTGTGACATTCAGCCAACATGAGTCAATGGTTGTTTGTGACATTCAGTCAACATGTCAATGGTGTTTGTGACATTCAGTCAACATGTCAATGGTGTTTGTGGTTTGGTTTGTATCACAGAGTTCTTCAGCGAAATGCTGGAAACTATGATAGAACTGGACAGTTGTATGAGGGTTTAAGTCTTTGCAAAATACAAATCATTGTCTCTCTACACGAAACAAAAACAAAACTAAAGTCATGACTTATAAATGTACATTTCAATGGCCAAAAGTCGTGACATATACATGGGATATTACAGTGGTAACTCGATATGCGTACTGTACGGACGCGAGACATTTTACGTGGTATACGAATTTTGTTTGGAATTTGACCCGTGTACTAGATCTTGTATGAGTAAAAATTACACAACGCGCATGCGTGGCTTTTAGGTAGCACAGCACACATCGCGATACTCATGTGTGTTAGTGCGTCACACTACCCTATACTCATGTGTGTTAGTACGGCACACCGCCCTATACTCATGTGTGTTAGTGCGACACACTACCCTATACTCATGTGTGTTAGTACGGCACACCGCGCGATACTCAAGTGTGTTAGTACGGCACACCGTGCGATACTCATGTGTGTTAGTGCGGCACACCGCCCTATACTCATGTGTGTTAGTTCGACACACAGCCCTATACTCATGTGTGTTAGTACGGCACACCGCCCTATACTTATGTGTGTTAGTACGGCACACCGCGCGATACTCATGTGTGTCATTACGGCACACCGCCCTATACTCAAGTGTGTCATACGGCACACCGCCCTATACTCATGTGTGTTAGTACGGCACACCGCCCCGTACTCAAGTGTGTTAGTACGGCACACCGCGCGATACTCATGTGTGTTAGTACGGCACACCGCCCTATACTCAAGTGTGTCATTACGGCACACCGCCCTATACTCAAGTGTGTCATTACGGCACACCGCCCTATACTCATGTGTGTTAGTACGGCACACTGCCCTATACTCAAGTGTGTTGGAACGGCACACCGCCCCGTACTCAAGTGTGTTAGTACGGCACACCGCCCTATACTCAAGTGTGTTGGAACGGCAGTTTCTAGCATATAGTTAACAACTCCTGCTATAAAAATTGTCATGTGATTCTGTCCTTTTCTAGAATTAAAGGAAAAAGTGGCAGCGGGTGTGGGACTTGTTACAGCATACCGATCGACGAATTGAAGGATTGTTAAATGACAAATGGGTAAATGATTCGAATGGGGTTAAATCCATTGTGATGGCCCTATTCTCATAACACTTCTATATATATGTACAATGTGATGGCCCTATTCTCATAAAACTTCTATATGTACAATGTGATGGCTCTATTCTCATAAAACTTCTATATGTACAATGTGATGGATTTATTCTCATAACACTTCTATATGTACAATGTGATGTCTCTATTCTATAACACTTCTATATGTACAATGTGATGGCTCTATTCTCATAACACTTTTATATGTACAATGTGATGGCTCTATTCTATAACACTTCTATATGTACAATGTGATGTCTCTATTCTCATAACACTTTTATATGTACAATGTGATGGCTCTATTCTCATAACACTTCTATATGTACAATGTGATGGCTCTATTCTCATAACACTTCTATATGTACAATGTGATGTCTCTATTCTCATAACACTTTTATATGTACAATGTGATGGCTCTATTCTATAACACTTCTATATGTAAAATGTGATGTCTCTATTCTCATAACACTTTTATATGTACAATGTGATGTCTCTATTCTATACCACTTCAATATGTACAATGTGATGTCTCTATTCTATACCACTTCTATATGTACAATGTGATGTCTCTATTCTATAACACTTCTATATGTACAATGTGATGGCTCTATTCTCATAACACTTCTATATGTACAATGTGATGGCTCTATTCTCATAACACTTTTATATGTACAATGTGATGGCTCTATTCTCATAACACTTTTATATGTACAATGTGAATAATGTGATGGATCTATTCTATAACACTTCTATATGTACAATGTGATGGCTCTATTCTCATAACACTTCTATATGTACAATGTGATGGCTCTATTCTCATAACACTTCTATATGTACAATGTGATGGCTCTATTCTCATAACGCCCCACATACAACACTAGACCACCCCACCCCGCTCAGCCCCCTTGTTGGATCAATCGTCCCAGTGAAGGTCGAACAACTGGGGCGTGCCTGCTCATTACATCCTACATCCCATCTCATTTATTTACATTGACTATGTGCTCTCACGATTGTATGCCGAAATGACACAAACAAGCCGGGATAATCAAAATATTCCGGGATAATCTAACTATGACGATATAATTAAAGTATTCTGGGATAATCAAACTATGACGATATATTCAAAATATTCTGGGATAATCAAACTATGACAATATAATTTAAATATTCTGGGATAATCAAACTATGACGACATATTCAAAATATTTTGGGATAATCAAACTATGACGATATAATCAAACTATTCTGGGATAATCAAACTATGACGATATAATTAAACTATTCTGGGATAATCAAACTATGACGATATAATCAAAATATTCTGGGATAATCAAACTATGACGATATAATCAAACTATTCTGGGATAATCAAACTATGACGATATAAT
>MUZC01004522.1:259421-271586 GCA_002072015.1 Radix auricularia | reverse complement strand
GTAGAAACATTGGAGCAGGCCAATGGTAGAAACATTGGAGCAGACTAATGGTAGAAACAATGGAGCAGACCAATGGTAGAAACATTGGAGCAGACCAATGGTAGAAACATTGGAACAGACCATTAGTAGAAACATTGGAGCAGACCAATGGTAGAAACATTGGAGCAAGCCAATAGTAGAAACATTGGAGCAGGCCAATGGTAGAAACATTGGAGCAGACCAATGGTAGAAACATTGGAGCAGACCAATGGTAGAAACATTGTCGAGCAGACCAGTGATAGAAACATTGGAGCAGACCAATGGTAGAAACATTGGAGCAGACCATTAGTAGAAACATTGGAGCAGACCATTGGTAGAAACATTGGAGCAGACTAATGGTAGAAACAATGGAGCAGACCAATGGTAGAAACATTGGAGCAGACCAATGGTAGAAACATTGCCGAGCAGACCAGTGATAGAAACATTGGAGCAGACTAATGGTAGAAACATTGGAGCAGACCAATGGTAGAAACATTGGAGCAGACCAATGGTAGAAACATTGGAGCAGACCAATGGTAAAAACATTGGAGCAGACCATTAGTAGAAACATTGGAGCAGACCAGTGGTAGAAACATTGGAGCAAGCCAATAGTAGAAACATTGGAGCAGGCCAATAGTAGAAACATTGGAGCAAGCCAATAGTAGAAACATTGGAGCAGACCATTAGTAGAAACATTGGAGCAAGCCAATAGTAGAAACATTGGAGCAGGCCAATGGTAGAAACATTGGAGCAGGCCAATGGTAGAAACATTGGAGCAAGCCAATAGTAGAAACATTGGAGCAGGCCAATAGTAGAAACATTGGAGCAAGCCAATGGTAGAAACATTGGAGCAGACCATTAGTAGAAACATTGGAGCAGACCATTAGTAGAAACATTGGAGCAGACCAATGGTAGAAACATTGGAGCAGACCAATGGTAGAAACATTGGAGCAGGCCAATGGTATAAACATTGGAGCAGACCAATGGTAGAAACATTGGAGCAGACCATGGTAGAAACATTGCCGAGCAGACCAGTGATAGAAACATTGGAGCAGACCAATGGTAGAAACATTGGAGCAGACCATTAGTAGAAACATTGGAGCAGACCAATGGTAGAAACATTGGAGCAAGCCAATAGTAGAAACATTGGAGCAGGGCAATGGTAGAAACATTGGAGCAGACCAATGGTAGAAACATTGGAGCAGACCAATGGTAGAAACATTGGAGCAGTACAGTGGTAGAAACATTGGAGCAGACCAGTTGTAGAAATATTGGAGCAGACCAATGGTAGAAACATTGGAGCAGACCAATGGTAGAAACATTGGAGCAGACCAATGGTAGAAACATTGGAGCAGAACAATGGTAGAAACATTGGAGCAGACCAATGGTAGAAACATTGGAGCAGACCAATGGTAGAAATATTGGAGCAGACCAATGGTAGAAATATTGGAGCAGACCAATGGTAGAAACATTGGAGCAGACCAATGCTAGAAATATTGGAGCAGACCAATGGTAGAAATATTGGAGCAGACCAATGGTAGAAACATTGGAGCAGACCAATGGTAGAAACATTGCCGAGCAGACCAGTGATAGAAACATTGGAGCAGATTAATGGTAGAAACATTGGAGCAGACCAATGGTAGAAACATTGGAGCAGACCATTAGTAGAAACATTGGAGCAGACCAATGGTAGAAACATTGGAGCAAGCCAATAGTAGAAACATTGGAGCAGGCCAATGGTAGAAACATTGGTGCAGACCAATGGTAGAAACATTGGAGCAGACCATTAGTACAAACATTGGAGCAGACCAATGGTAGAAACATTGGAGCAAGCCAATAGTAGAAACATTGGAGCGGCCAATGGTAGAAACATTGGAGCAGACCAATGGTAGAAACATTGGAGCAGGCCAATGGTAGAAACATTGGAGCAGACTAACGGTAGAAACATTGGAGCAGACTAATGGTAGAAACATTGGAGCAGACCAATGGTAGAAACATTGGAGCAGACCAATGGTAGAAACATTGGAGCAGACCATTAGTAGAAACATTGGAGCAGACCATTAGTAGAAACATTGGAGCAGACTAATGGTAGAAACATTGGAGCAGACTAATGGTAGAAACATTGGAGCAGACCATTGGTAGAAACATTGGAGCAGACTAATGGTAGAAACATTGGAGCAGTCCAATGGTAGAAACATTGGAGCAGACTAATGGTAGAAACATTGGAGCAGACTAATGGTAGAAACATTGGAGCAGACCATTAGTAGAAACATTGGAGCAGACCATTAGTAGAAACATTGGAGCAGATTAATGGTAGAAACATTGCCGAGCAGGCCAATGGTAGAAACATTGGAGCAGACCAATGATAGAAACATTGGAGCAGACCAATAGTAGAAACATTGGAGCAGACTAGTGGTAGAAACATTGGAGCAGATTAATGGTAGAAACATTGGAGCAGACCAATGATAGAAACATTGGAGCAGACTAGTGGTAGAAACATTGGAGCAGATTAATGGTAGAAACATTGGAGCAGACCAATGATAGAAACATTGGAGCAGACCATTAGTAGAAACATTGGAGCAGACCAATGGTAGAAACATTGGAGCAGACCAATGGTAGAAACATTGGAGCAGACCATTGGTAGAAACATTGGAGCAGGCCAATGGTAGAAACATTGGAGCAGACCATTAGTAGAAACATTGGAGCAGGCCAATGGTAGAAACATTGGAGCAGACCAATGGTAAAAAATATTTGTCTGTGTGGTGACTCAGATAATCGTCCAACTATTTCTTCCTTCAAGAGGCTGAAACCACAACAGTGACTCGAACTGCCGGCATTGCAGTCTGGCCCTAAACCTGCTGAATTCATGACCCAAACTGGACATAGGGAATCATCCGGAGTCGGGTTAGGGGACAGAGCGGTGGAAGAGACGTGCCATCAGTGATGTATTGCACTGTCCAGTAGATGGCACAGATTGATATGATAGTGTTCGGAGAGTTCTACGCTCAGATTGCCACACAGATGTGTTTATGTTGACCACATACTGACCATGGCTTTAAGAGAGACTTCTCCAAACCTTAAAGCTTGTGGACGTTAGTTGAATGGTTCATTTAACAAGTTTGGTTATGGTGATAATGACTCACTGATAAAGATATGAAAAAATTAATGTCTTTAACAATATTGTTGTACACTAAATAGATAGACATCATTTAAGTCACTAAAGATTTAACTGCAAATCAATTAATATTGTCTCCATTCAATCTTTATTTAATTAAATCCGTATTCGATTTCCAGTTGGTATTGCATGCTACTCCCGTGAATGTAAACATAATAAATTTAAATTTTAAATATGTATTATTTATGACACTAATGATTTTCGTTACCGGAAGAAAAAATATATTGTAATTTGCCATGGGAGTTTAAAAATTTGGTTAATTTTAGTTATTTCTAGAAAGTTCTAGAGTAAAGCAGTGTTAGTTTGGGATCTATCAGTATTGCAGTAGTTCTCTAACAGTTTTTTCCCAAGATTCCTATGTTATTCCCCAGTAGTTCCGTAGGTCTTCTTCTTAAAGCTGTTACTTGGGGAGGGTGTGGGGGGGGAGGGGCGTCAGATACTGATGCACTCCACTGTCTCGAGATAAAATTCAACAAAATCAAGTGTACATCCCTTTCACGTGATACTCCCCCCCCTCCAATTAAAAAAAAATGTGTAGTAATGCTGCCGCTGGAATGGCTACACTTTTCGAATGTTGACAATGATCTATATTCTATATAGTTTTCTGCACCTTCAAGGCCATTGACCCCACGGGTTGGGCAGGTGTAAGATCAATTCCCGTCATATGATCTCCCGCTGTGACCACGTGATATTGGGTGACCAATGAAAACTGCATTCATTGACTTGGTTGATAGAGGACACAGTTATTCACAGACATTTTAGTTTGTCTGACTTGGTTGATAGAGGACACAGTTATTCACAAACATTTTAGTTTGTCTGACTTGGTTGATAGAGGACACAGTTATTCACAGACATTTTAGTTTGTCTGACTTGGTTGATAGAGGACACAGTTATTCACAGACATTTTAGTTTGTCTGACTTGGTTGATAGAGGACACAGTTATTCACAAACATTTTAGTTTGTCTGACTTGGTTGATAGAGGACACTGTTATTCACAGACATTTTAGTTTGTCTGACTTGGTTGATAGAGGACACAGTTATTCACAGGCATTTTAGTTTGTCTGACTTGGTTGATAGAGGACACTGTTATTCACAGACATTTTAGTTTGTCTGACTTGGTTAATAGAGGACACAGTTATTCACAAACATTTTAGTTTGTCTGACTTGGTTAATAGAGGACACTGTTATTCACAGACATTTTAGTTTGTCTGACTTGGTTAATAGAGGACACTGTTATTCACAGACATTTTAGTTTGTCTGACTTGGTTAATAGAGGACACAGTTATTCACAAACATTTTAGTTTGTCTGACTTGGTTAATAGAGGACACTGTTATTCACAGACATTTTAGTTTGTATATTAGTTGGGGCGCCATCTGTAGTCTATTAGTTGTGGCGCCATCTGTAGTCTATTATTTGGGGCGCTATCTGTAATCTGTAGTCTATTAGTTGGGGCGCCATCTGTAGTCTATTAGTTGGGGCGCCATCTGTAGTCTATTATTGTACTAAGATCTATAGATACCCCGTTCACGGTGTAGATGAGAGCGTAAGAAGAGGTTGCTAGGGTGAGGGGGGGGGGTCTGCCCCAACAAAAAAAGAGTAACATTAATGTCACATTAAAATTTTTCATAGACTGGGGCTGAAAAAAATAGTTTCAATTCTGGCGGCAAAATCTAGTTTCACTTCTGGCGGCAAAATCTAGTTTCACTTCTGGCGGCAAAATCTAGTTTCACTTCTGGCGACAAAATCTAGTTTCACTTCTGGCGACAAAATCTAGTTTCACTTCTGGCGGCAAAATCTAGTTTCACTTCTGGCGGCAAAATCTGGTTTCACTTCTGGTTGTTTGAGCCCATGGTTCCCCACTATGTACAGAACGCCGTTTAGTACAAACCAAATGAGGTAATTCATGATTGGCTGCAAGCAAGGTTGACCTGTCTTCAAAACGCTGACACTGACGAGTTTGTTTGAGAGTTTCAGTTTTCCTATTTCCCATAGATGACGTCATCACCGTACTGACTAATGTCACGTCAAGTCTTGTCCAGCAGGCAATGACGTCATTGCTGAAATGAGACACCGCTGTCATGTTGCAGACAAGGTTTCTGTTGTGTATAAGGAAGCCGTAATAATCACGTGATATTCAGTTAGTGCAGGCAGGATGAAAATAAAGCTTTCGGACGGGTGTTCGAGAGTACGTTCACATGTTGTCATCATGCTGTCACCTTGGTAACCTGTGAGTATGAGAGATACGTCACTTGACGACAGGCGACAACACCCAACAAATTCCCGGCTTCTTGTTACTTCCTGTTTACATCTACCACTTATTGATTTTATGATATAACATCTACCATTAGTTGACTTTATGATAAAACATCTACCATTAGTTGACTTTATGATATAACATCTACCACTAGTTGACTTTTATGACCACTAGTTGACTTTATGATATAACATCTACCTACTAGTTGACTTTATGATATAACATCTACCATTAGTTGACTTAATGATATAACATTTACCTACTTGTTCACTTTATGATATAACATCTACCACTAGTTGACTTTATGATATAACATCTGCCACTAGTTGACTTTATAATATGACGTAACATCTACCACTAGTTGACTTTATGATATGACGTAGCATCTACCACTAGTTGACTTTTATGATATGACGTAACATCTACCACTAGTTGACTTTATGATATTACGTAACATCTAAGTTGTTGGGTACAGCTGTCAGCGTTATATGTAGGGCACGTCACGTGACAGGATTGCTAAATCAGCTTTCTACTGCACTTAGAGGACACAACACATGACATACTTGGCCATCTCGGCCAACCAAGTTCTGGATGTTGGTCAAGAGGCTTCCCAAATATTCACCAGCCACACAAAAGTTTCTTGACATTTTGTTGCTGTACATTTTATCCAAAAAAAATTAGATTAAAAAAAAAAAAACTGAGTGAAAAATATGGCAATAGATGCGGTCCAATTTAGAAATATTTCAATGACGCCTTGTGATGACGTCATGGATCAGTCAGCTGGAGAATAGAGAAGGATAAATAACGTACAGAATTGAGGAGGGTAAAAAAATTCTTATGCAAAATGAGTTTTTTAGCTTCTTGCCCAGATGAAGCAGCCACCTCCATGATAATCTAATGTACACTTCAACCCTTTATGTTACGGCCCATGTAATCACTCGCGACATTTGCTCTAAGTTATTCCCTTCCCTTGTTTCACTCACTTTCCAAGACAATGTTTCAGGAATGCTAATCTAGACAGAGTTGTCGGACTTAGAGGGAAAGTTTTTGGTGATGGCGAGACCTCAGCTAATTCAAGGGATTAGGTCTCTGCTATGTAGTTGAAGTAAATACATGTGTGTTAACAACCTTTAATACATAAATACACGTGCTTCAATGACTTGCAATGTGATGTTAGCAACTTTCTGACAGACTTCAGTGTACTAAACTTAAGGGACCTATTGACTGTCTTCGTGGGACCTATAGACTCGTTGCATTCAGACGAGCTTTTGGCTCACTGCATTCAGGGGAACTTTTTGTTCACTGCATTCAGTGGACCTTTTTGTTCACAGCATTCAGGGACTTATTAGTTCACTGCATTCAGTCATTCAGTGGACCTTTTGGTTCAATGCATTCAGTGGACCTTTTGGTTCAATGCATTCAGTGGACCTTTTGGTTCAATGCATTCAGTGGACCTTTTGGTTCATTGCATTCAGTGGACCTTTTGGTTCAATGCATTCAGTGGACCTTTTGGTTCAATGCATTCAGGGGACCTTTTGGTTCAATGCATTTAGAAGACTTTTGGATCACTGCATTCAGTGGACCTTTTGGTTCAATGCATTCAGTGGACCTTTTGGTTCAATGCATTCAGTGGACCTTTTGGTTCAATGCATTCAGGGGACCTTTTGGTTCAATGCATTTAGAAGACTTTTGGATCACTGCATTCTAGGGAGGGACCTATTAGTTCACTGCATTCTACGGAGGGACCTATTAGTTCACTGCATTCTAGGGAGGGACCTATTAGTTCACTGCATTCTAGGGAGGGACCTATTAGTTCACTGCATTCTAGGGAGGGACCTATTAGTTCACTGCATTCTAGGGAGGGACCTATTAGTTCACTGCATTCTAGGGAGGGACCTATTAGTTCACTGCATTCTAGGGAGGGACCTATTAGTTCACTGCATTCTAGGGAGGGACCTATTAGTTCACTGCATTCAAGGGATCTTTTGGCTCACGATAAAATTAAGATTTTGCTCGTGAAAATATTTCAGCAACTAGAAATCGGATGACAAAATTGTGTGATGTTAACTTCGTAAGCCAATGGTTACTGTTGTTACTTGCTGGAAGCTCATTGTTACAAATATCAACGAAGGANGTTCACTGCATTCNCAGTGGACCTTTTGGTTCAATGCATTCAGTGGACCTTTTGGTTCAATGCATTCAGTGGACCTTTTGGTTCAATGCATTCAGTGGACCTTTTGGTTCAATGCATTCAGTGGACCTTTTGGTTCAATGCATTCAGTGGACCTTTTGGTTCAATGCATTCAGTGGACCTTTTGGTTCAATGCATTCAGTGGACCTTTTGGTTCAATGCATTCAGTGGACCTTTTGGTTCAATGCATTCAGTGGACCTTTTGGTTCAATGCATTCAGGGGACCTTTTGGTTCAATGCATTTAGAAGACTTTTGGATCACTGCATTCTAGGGAGGGACCTATTAGTTCACTGCATTCTAGGGAGGGACCTATTAGTTCACTGCATTCTAGGGAGGGACCTATTAGTTCACTGCATTCTAGGGAGGGACCTATTAGTTCACTGCATTCAAGGGATCTTTTGGCTCACGATAAAATTAAGATTTTGCTCGTGAAAATATTTCAGCAACTAGAAATCGGATGACAAAATTGTGTGATGTTAACTTCGTAAGCCAATGGTTACTGTTGTTACTTGCTGGAAGCTCATTGTTACAAATATCAACGAAGGAAAGTTGGTACCATGGCAGGTTGTTACCATGGTAGGTTGTTACCATGGTAGGTTGTTACCATGGTAGGTTTTTACCATGGCAGGTTGTTACCATGGCAGGTTGTTACCATGGTAGGTTGTTACCATGGTAGGTTGTTACCATGGTAGGTTGTTACCATGGCAGGTTGTTACCATGGTAGGTTGTTACCATGGCAGGTTGTTACCATGGCAGGTTGTTACCATGGTAGGTTGTTACCATGGCAGGTTGTTACCATGGTAGGTTGTTACCATGGTAGGTTGTTACCATGGCAGGTTGTTACCATGGTAGGTTGTTCTTCTTAAAATTACATTTTACGAACCATCAATTTCTTTTTAGCGTACGATCATGACACGTCATTGAATTAACATTTCACATTCACGTTATTTCCATGACCTTCGACAAAAAATGGACCAAAATAATTGGGATTGAAACTTAAGAGCCAGAGCATGGTGGGATTGGTTCCAGCAAGCTTATTTCGTTTCTATAGTAACAGTGATAGTTCAAGACAAAAGTATTGGGCCTAAGAGATCAACATTTATGGAGTTGCTTTTCGTCCTCATTGTGTTGTCCGGCCTGGTCCAGTCTGTGACACTGAGTTATAGTGTTGACAGGGACACCCCTCCCCAAACCCTTAGGCCCAGCCAGTTGCCCCACTCGCTAGTGTTGACTAGAGATCTTATAGTCACTCACAGCTCAAACTTCTTGAGGTCTCTTCATTGTTTACATTAGACGTCACGTGACTAGGTCATGTGACCAGTTAACAAGGCTGAACAGTTCAACATGAGAGCTGAATCAGCCACGTCCCTGACAACGTTTCGTTTCTTGACCAATCTTTTCCAAATAGTGTATTGTTGTAGATATCTAGTGTTTTAAGAGGACCACCTAATTATACAGAAAATGATCATTAAGCGTAGGATCCATCAAATGATGAGGTCCACCTAACTATAAAGAAAAGTAAAGGCTCATTTAGTGTAGGCATCCATCAAATGTATAATGCTAACCTAACTATAAAGACAATCATGCTCACTCTCCAATCATGTGCCAGGACTTTTCTTTTCATGGTTGATCAAAGGAATCACAGAAAAATGTTATTACAGCATAAACTTTATGGTTTCATTGGGGCAAATTGTAAGTCTGTGTTATGACTTTATCATAAAACAGCTTAGGACAGCAAGTGATACAGGAGCTAAATGAGTTCAACAAGAAATAGTGCAATTTTATGATATTGTTTATTCTATATACATAACATTGTTTAAAAATAATGTCATAAATAGGTTCTTTATCTTTAAATTAGGAAAAGAATGATAAAAACAAAGATGTTTATAGCACAGAGAAATCAACCTAAATAAAGTGATCAGTTGAACCCAGTAGCAAGTGGCATGCATATTGAAGATATGTTGAAACAATCACACAGTAAACTAGCGGTCAGTCCATGGCACATTACAACACATCACCCCTACACATTAGTATGATCGCCATCAAATGACTTATCTAAGTAGTTGGTGTCACAGTCAAGTGGTCAAGTGTCCTGAGTGGCTAGCAGGACAGTCCTGACCACATTTATCTAAGTTGTTGGTGTCACAATCAAGTGTCCCGTGTGGCTAGCAGGACAGTCCTGACCACACTCATCTAAGTTGTTGGTGTCACAGTCAAGTGGTCAAGTGTCCTGAGTGGCTAGCAGGACAGTCCTGACCACAGCTTATCTTTATCTTCCCTTGAATTTCTTAGTTTGTTGGGAATGTGAGAAAACATTTGCCAGTATTTGTTAGATGGCATGGCAGATAAAGTACAGAGAAAGTAAAGTCATGCATGGTGTGCCCAATAGCTTGATTGGCCTCTTAGACGAGTTATACTATACAACAAGTCAATCATTGTCTTTGTCATGGATATTCTCAATAAAAATTGGTGCAACTAACAAATGAGTTATGCTCAGTGCTTCAAAGAATAGGATTCAGCCATTACACAATCAGTTGTCCTTCAGCCATTACACAATCAGTTGTTCTCACCCATTACACAATCAGTTGTTCTTCACCCATTACACAATCAGTACTCCTTCACCCATTACACAATCAGTACTCCTTCAGCCATTACCAATCATGTCATTCAGTCATTACATGATCATGTCATTCAGCCATGACATGATCATGTCATTCAGCCATTACACAATCATGTCATTCAGCCATTACACAATCAGATGTCCTGATCATAGAAACTAATTGAGTCGACCTCTCCAAACATTTATCAGGCAGGCATATAGCAGGCAAAAATAAAATATTCTTTAAAAAGGAAACACAATAGCACCTCAAGACATTTTAAGCATGTGCACATTTTCAAAGTTTATAGGTTATCTATCTGGCTGTACACATCCAAGAATGTCTAGCAAGCCGTGAGTAGGACCAATGACTCAGTAAGAAAAGTCCAAGAGTTATGAATATAAACCAGGCCCATGTAGTAGGGCACTAGCAAGGAATTATGCCAGGAATATTGGGGAATAGAGAAATCCAGATATTTGACCTCACAAGCCAATCAACAATCCTGAGAAGGTGGGGGGAGGAGGGGGGGGGTCATAAGGACAAAGAGGACAACCACAGCTGACAACAACAACATGGGTAACAGCAACTACAGCAACAACACATCAACAGCTACATAGCAACATCAGGCCATATGAAGTAATCTCCCACTGAAATAATTGTGATGTCCAGCATACATACAAACAAACAAGTTACTCCCAGCTTATTTTCTTAAGGCTGACGTGTCACAAGAGGTGAATCATTCAAATAAAATACCAAGACTTTTCTAGTCAATGAAATGAACATTTGGCAGTATCAGTATGTGGTGTGTTCAGTACAAGAAACATAAGGTCAAGTCATGTGGGTGAGTGTGAGTGGGACTTGGTCAAGTCATGTGGGTGAGACTTGGTCAAGTCATGTGAGTGGGACTTGGTCAAGTCATGTGGGTGAACTTGGTCAAGTTATGTGAGTGGGACTTGGTCAAGTCATGTGGGTGAGTGGGACTTGGTCAAGTCATGTGGGTGAGTGGGACTTGGTCAAGTCATGTGGGTGAGTGTGAAATGGTCTAGTCATGTTATAGGGTGACATGCTAGAGTCATGTAGGAGCTTGACTTGGTCAAAAGCCGACACAATATATTCTTAGAGTTGCTCTCCATTGATACAGAACTAATCTTCTATAGCCTTCAATAATAAAGTTCAACTAAAGGAAACACCCCAACTATTTTATTGCTATGACCTTTAATTCTATATAAGCAAATCAATTTTAAAAAAACGTAAGCTCAATGTTCTGGCCAATGAATGAAATATTTCTCTAGTGCATGGATATTTTGCCATAATTTAAAAGCTATGACAGGCCATTTGATAGACTATTGGATCATGAATCTATGAAGCAGCTTGCAGCCTTGCTGTGTCCACAGCGTCCAACAAATTCTTGGAGTCCATGGCGAGGGCGTGAGCTGACTTGAGCATACTCTTCCTGTAGTCTGGCAGCAGTGGTGTGTGGTAGTTCTCCTGTGCCAGCCGCATGGCACTGATCAGTGACGCCATGTCTGTCGACAGAACTTTCTGGGCCATTTCAATCTGAAACAGATGCGAGACTTGAGTGGTGGCTGGCAGAATTAGTTCATGCCAGGTGGCCCCACACAAACAAGTTTGTATCCCATCAAAGTGAGGCTCTTTCCTGAGCCAAACTGTCTGAGCTATGTGGGTGTATGAGACTAGACATGTTCTAGATAAAGATCTAGAGCTTGTGTGTATGAGACTAGACATGTTCCAGATAAAGATCTAGAGCTTGTATGTATGAGACTAGAGATGTTCCACTTAAAGATCTAGAGCTTGTATGTATGAGACTAGAGATGTTCCACATAAAGATCTAGAGCTTGTATGTATGAGACTAGAGATGTTCCAAATAAGGATCTAGAGCTTGTGTGTATGAGACTAGAGATGTTCCA
>MUZC01004522.1:234331-256423 GCA_002072015.1 Radix auricularia | reverse complement strand
GTACACTAGCACCACTGGCAACTGGGTCTATGAATCATTAAGTACACTAGCACCACTGGTAACTGGGTCTATGATGAGTACACTAGGACCACTGGTAACTGGGTCTATGATAAGTACACTAGGACCACTGGTAACTGGGTCTATGATAAGTACACTAGCACCACTGGTAACTGGGACTATGATAAGTACACTAGCACCACTGGTAACTGGGACTATGCTAAAAACACTAGGACCACTGGTAACTGGGTCTATGATAAGTACACTAGCACCACTGGCAACTGGGTCTATGATAAGTACACTAGGACCACTGGTAACTGGGTCTATGATAAGTACACTAGCACCACTGGTAACTGGGTCTATGATAAGTACACTAGGACCACTGGTAACTGGGACTATGATAAGTACACTAGCACCACTGGTAACTGGGTCTATGATAAGTACACTAGCACCACTGGTAACTGGGACTATGAATCATTAGGTACACTAGCACCACTGGCAACTGGGTCTATGAATCATTAAGTACACTAGCACCACTGGTAACTGGGACTATGAATCATTAGGTACACTAGCACCACTGGTAACTGGGACTATGAATCATTAAGTACACTAGCACCACTGGTAACTGGGACTATGAATCATTAAGTACACTAGCACCACTGGTAACTGGGTCTAAGAATGATTAAGTACACTAGCACCACTGGCAACTGGGTCTAAGAATGATTAAGTACACTAGCACCACTGGTAACACAACATTGCCCTGATTTCAGTCAACACACTTCTATTTATGTTAGCACTGACCCGTGGGTAGGTCAACTCTTTTGACGACTAGTGAATATTCATTCTCTTTTGGGTCAATATATTGCAAGCAAGCCTCATCAAGCGGGCATCGCCATAGAGGTAGTTGTACCTCAACCTTTCCTTGTAAGACCCCGCCCAACTCAGGGCAATTTTCTAGTATTTGGGCCACTGTCTCCTCTGGATGTTAAATTTATACAGGTAGCTTCGTATTGGGCAATGATCAGTCCTCATCCGTAATATGAGTGTCTGATTACTACGTTCAAGCTTCCACCATGGGTCGGTCTTACTTGGTCGCGGCATTCTCAGGTATACTTTCCTGGCCGTATTCCCTTTCAACAACTAAGATTTCTGACTTTTTATTTTAATATATACAGTAACTCATTCCAAAATTTTTTTTAATAAAAAAGGAAGAGAAAGTTGCCAAAAATAAATGATTTTAATTTCTTTTTGTAGCCATCTGTTTGTTTTTTCTTGACATTTCCTTAGCAGTCGTTGGAAAAAACCTTCAAATACAAGTCCACATAAAAGATTTATGAGTTGGCCAGTATGATAACGGTTTGGTTTTTTTTTTACAGCTAGTAAATAATTACAAGCAAAAATGACTCAGTAACATGTCTGACCTTTTGTGTGATAGCCTCTGTAGAATCACTGGCACTACTGGCGCTACCTATGGAAGAAATAAATAACTGATTGGATTACACCAGTAATGTGACTCCTGGCACTAACTAGAGAAGAAATAACTGATTGGATTATACCAGTCACGTGACTACTGGCACTAACTAGAGAAGAAATAACTGATTGGATTATACCAGTCATGTGACTACTGGCACTAACTAGAGAAGAAATAACTGATTGGATTATACCAGTCATATGACTACTGGCACTAACTAGAGAAGAAATAACTGATTGGATTATACCAGTCATATGACTACTGGCACTAACTAGAGAGGAAATAACTGATTGGATTATACCAGTCATATGACTACTGGCACTAACTAAAGAAGAAATAACTGATTGGATTATACAAGTCACGTGACTACTGGCACTAACTAGAGAAGAAATAACTGATTGGATTATACCAGTCATATGACTAGTGGCACTAACTAGAGAAGAAATTAATTGGATCATACCAGTCATGTGACTACAGGCACTAACTACATAAGAAATAACTGATTACATTAAACTGTTACTAAATTTGGATGTACTGGTCATTGATAAATCTCATTCACACATTATTCTTACAACTTAACCATTCAATATTATAGGGAACCATGCCAAACATTGTTTTTCTGCCTCATATACTCATTATTACCAAATAAATACACTGAGTAATTATTACACTTAAATTCATCGTTTAACTCTTTTTCTCCGGAACAAAGCTCCCATCGTTGATTTCAAACGGACGTTTCTGTCGGATCAACGATGGCAGCGCTGATTTATTAAAAGGGAATAGTTTCGTTTCTTTACATATCTATTTAACGAAAATTAGTTATAATGTATTCTAGAATGATTTCCCTTGAATTAAAAAGTCGAAATCGGTTGTTTGAACGTGTTTTCACAACGAAAGAAGCGTTTGAAAGGCTTGTTTTCATTTTCGTTTTTACGTTTGTTTACAAACATGGATATTCAACTAGCTCATCTGGTTATTGATCTAATATTACTCTAAATACCAGGATGATAAACAAGGTATAGTTTTTTAAAATGATTATTGAGATATTAATTTTAAATTGCCGATGAAACATACGCTTAGTGAACTTAGTCTTAGTGCTAGTACTAGTTGTAGTAGTTTTTAAAATAAATAAGTTGACAAGTCATCTGTTGATAAACATCATGTCCCACCCACGTCTCAAATCTTGATGAATATTTATACTACAAATAATATTGACTATATGTAATGTAATTTGAAAGCTGCTAAACTTTTCACTAAAACTAAGTGCAGTTTTAGATATAATTTAAAACAATTTCTAGTTACAATATCAATATGTATAGCTTCAAGTTCCATTGTAGACAGTTCAATTTTTTGTATAATTTTCGAGTATGGGTGACCATGGATAATGAGCTCTAATATTATATTTATTTGCTTATTTGAACTGACATTGTTTCTATTTGGTGCAAAAATGAATATAGTTTCTAAAAAACACTACTTTATTACATTTTAGATAAAAATCTAAATTTTAGTGACTTTGAATGAGGTTTTGTAAAAAAAAAAAAAAAATTTTTTAAATCAAACTTTTTTTTCATTACAAAAAAATCATAATATTTTATGGAAATAAGGTCAGGAGTCTGTGTTGCCTAAAAACATCATTCATTTTCCTTTAATTCAATACCAAATATATCATTATCTGTTAAAAAATAAAAAAGTTATTAACATTTTAAGATGGCATGGTAGCTCGTGACAAATTTCCAAAATAGATAATTCCGTCAAAACGTGGAAATTACGGAGAAAAAGAGTTAATCTGGCTACTACACTCGCTCTACAACATTTTGTTCACTATGGCTATCAGGTACTCCTTCGTCAACTCCACCCTGGTAGATTTTGTGTGAGTGTGTCTTCATGCCCTATGAATTGTGTCTGGTCCCAAAAAGTGTCTGTAAATTTTACCCTGTCTATCCGACGCTGGCCATCAAAATGTCATGTCTTTCTGTAACTTTCACCGAATTGCTCTACCTCCCATCTAGCACCTCTCTTAGATATTCTACCCCAGGTACTCCACAATATTTATAGCAAAAATATTTTAATTCCCAGATGTTACTCACTTGAATTCCTTTGAAGGATTTTAGAGTTAGGAGCAGGTCGAACATTGGCCAGTGAGGGTGGAGAATTATCCTTGGTGTAAGTCAGTGGATGAGAGTCTCGTTTCTAACAGGGAATAGACATTATTTCATAAGATACACATAAAGACATATGCAAGAACAAACAAATACAAATTTTCTTTCTTCCCGTCCAGAATTCGGGTGCAGAATGGGTTGCCTGAATAAACCAGGAAAACCAACACTTTTCAACATTTAAAACTCTAATAAGAATGCAGGACTAGACACAAACCACAGATAAGCGTAGGACACAATAATCTTCTGAATGGAAGAAGCGTCTGTAACAGATAAGATAATTAGGTAGCTACACTACATGCACTCATGACTGTATTATGTCAGTAGGTAGCTACACTACATCCACTCATGACTATATTATGTCATTAGTAGGCCTGTCAACGTATACCCAAGACCCGGGCACCCGTTGCTGAGCAATTACACGGGTAGTAAAATGGCGCTCTGGCACCCGCAAAAATGTTACTGCAATATTTTTACCCCCAGTGTTTGATATGTGGCTCTTCTGTGTTCAAATTTTGGCTTGCTGATAATTTATAAAATAAAAAATTTTGGTTTCAAATATATACTGTGAAATACGTCTTAACATGAAAACGCTTCAAAAGAAATTAGTGTTGAACAGAAATAAAACATGGTCCTGAGAAATTACAAAGTATTTTGATACTCTTTTTTTCACAGGAACATGAAACAAAAATCATTTAAAACAAAAAAGTTTTAGCTCTTTGAATTGTTCCAGTAAGGAAAATAAAACACAACGCCGATAACTACTATTAAGTAGGAAGAACTAGGAATGACTTTGGCTTTGAAATATGCCGCACATCTTTGATACTGCTTGAGCAAGCCAATGTTGTTTATCTAATCCCCCCTCACACGTGTCTCTACTCCTATCCCCACCATACATTTAAAAAATATTTTAATCGTTGAAAGATTTTCACAATAATAACAAAAATAAATGGTATGGATGGATCTGACTCAGATTGACACAAAATAGGACACAAGAGCGATAACTAGGAATGGCTAGAAATGATTTTGGCTTTGAAATACGCAGCTCATCTTTATTACCGATTGAGACGCGCCAATTTCTATTATCTAACATGTTTCTATTCCTATCCCCACCCTACTGTAAAAGAAATAAACTCTACTATATTCTGTTTTCTTTTTTTTTTTTTTATTATAAAATCATATTTTAATCATTTAGCAATCTTCACTGTATTACAAAAATAATTGCTGGGGGATGGGTCCACTGAGTAGGGGCAAGTCCTGAAAAGTTTAGTTAATAAGAACAGTTGTCAGCTACAGTTAAATTATAAACTGCGACAGTCAGATACTATCTGACTCAAGGAAAGCAAATGGTGGACTTTATATATTTCCTGTAACATTGCAGCTAAATCAAGTGAGAAAATTGTTGAAAGTATTCACCAAATTTTTCTCTTCAGCCTGAAGCCATCTAGAATCTTCCTCAGACTCTTTCTGTTGCTGCCTCAGCCTCATCTCAATGACAGCCTCATCGATGTCCTCAACATGTCGGTGATGTTGGGTGAAGCCCTGATGAGACACAGCATGGCATTAACAATTAACTATGACAGATTATAACACAGCATGACATTAACAATTAACTATGACAGATTATAACACAGCATGGCATTAACAATTAACTATGACAGATTATAAAACAGCATGACATTAACAATTAACTATGACAGATTATAACACAGCATGACATTAACAATTAACTATGACAGATTATAACACAGCATGACATTAACAATTAAATGTTAAATAACAATTAAATAAATTAATGATTTTTTTTTATATGATATAACAAATAGCTGGTCCATTAATTAAATAGATTTTGCTAATTTAAACTCATTCTATATTTCTATTTTTAGGGAAATACTTAATCACTGAATCTTAATAAATGTTAACACATATAAAACTTACTGACATTGTCCTTAACATCTAAATCTACCTTTCATTGTGAGACTAATAATCTAAATTTACTTGTTTCATTGTCAGACTAATAATCTAAATTTACTTGTTTCATCGTCTGTCTAAACATCTAAATTTACTTGTTTCATTGTCTGTCTAAACATCTAAATCTACCAATTATTTTATGGATGTTGGGATCATTTACTAAAATAGATATCTTTAAAGTTTGATTTTAAAAAAATTATTATAAATGTGCACATTCCAGTTGCATCTACACAAACTACATTATCTTAAGCCAATAATCTAGAATGAGAAATATATTATTACTAGGGTATCCACTAGTGTCAAAGTGATGGAAGTTTTTAAAATAAATATATTTCAGCTGCAATTTATTAATTTTTAAAAAAATGTACATCAGAATAAAAAATAATGTAATACAGAACTTCAATTTATTTAATTTATTCTTTTCATTTATTTCCAAATTTAACAATTTTATGCAGACGTTCAAAAAGAGTTATTTTTGGTGCAGTAATTTAGTGCACTGCTTTCTAAAATTAGTACAGTCACCGATGGGACATACATTGCAAATTATGTATATTGATATAAGGCATTTATTTATGAACATTGGAAAGGAGTATTCAATATTAAGATATTGTTTTATATGAGGCATGTCCACTATTTATGAACATTTGAAGGGAATATTCTACACTGAATTATTGCTATATAAGTTATGTCTACTATTGATAAAAGAAAAAGTAAAGAAAGCCTTGGTTACAAGGGTTGGATATGAAATGGTTACAAGGGTTGGATATGACGTGGTTACAAGGGTTGGATATGATGTGGTTAGTAAAACATAATTTGATTGAAACATTTTACAAAGCAATGGTAAAGATATTGAGAGTTTTAAACTTTGTTAGCTCCAATGTTCCCTCCAAAGGTTTGTGGGTCCGTGTGCAAAGTAAAAAAATCATGTTAAGCCTGGTCCCTATTGGAATTCAGGACGTGTTAGCGCATTTTCGTATTATGTATCAGTACTTATGTTAGATATCAGAATTATGTAGTTATCAGTAATTTAGATTTTAGACATATTTTTATGAATTTTCTTGTGTAATGAATATACCTGACATTTTTTTAATTTAAAAGTCATTTCTTTACATTTTAAAAAAAATTATTTTCTCTTTAATCTAACTACAAGTCACCACAAATGATGACGTAAAACTCTCTAAACTTTTACACATATTCTAATGACGTCAACTAAAAAAAAAACAACTAATTCTTTTGCACCCTTTCGCACCACTCTTCAATGCTTGAAGAATTATGCATTCGACTTCCGGCAATGGCGGCCGTTCCCTGCGCTAGTGTTACCTCTCGATTCGAAATATTTTTTGGTAGTTTTAACGGGTTTTTTTAACGGATCGAGAAACTGAGTGTTGATGCACAAATGGCAGGTCAGGACATACAAAAAACATATATACCTCATGGGTCTAGGACTTATGGATGCTGAGATCAAGGGTGATGACGGACGGACGGACAAAACGGGTGCAATAGTGCATTCGACTTCTCGAAAATGCGCTAAAAAATGTGTGCAAAGCTGCACAGCACCCTTTTTTTTGGTAATATTTTACAAAATTTGCTGCACGGTAATTCTAACCTGCTGCGCGGCGTTGGTCAGATATCTGCATGGCCGCGCAGTTTAAAGGGAACATTGGTTAGCTCCCTTATTTGAGCATGCAGTGAACACATTTTCTTTCAGAGGACATAAGTTAATTAATTTGTTTAAACTTGATATTTAATTTTGATACGGTCAAAGAATTAATATTAAATTTGTTTCTTGTTTTTAAGAATGCATCAGATAAAATGTTTCCTCTTTCAAATCTATGTCATCAAAGTGTTTCTGTAGCAACTCAACTACAAGGATGGCTTAGAAATGTTTATACCTGTGGTGTTGACGGAAGTGACAGAGGGGAGAGCACCTGGTTGTTCCGCGATGAGAGCTGGTAGTGGTCGATGGGGGGTGGTGGGGGCATGGTCAAGGACGGGGGGTCAGGTCGAGTGGACATGGAGGTCTTGTGGCTGGTAGTAAGATGCTGTGGCTGCTGGAATGATGCTGGGGGAGGCAGGGTAGGGGGGTGGCGGACAGGTAAGGAGATGTGCGGGTGAGGATGGGGAGGTAGCTGGCTGGTGTTGCTGCTGCTGCTGACCTGCATGGGGTTGATGGTAGATGGTAGTAAAGGTGTGCACAATTATAAAACATCAAACTTAGAGATAAAGCTTTTTCTGATATCTTTACTAAGTAAACTCATTTGAAGGTTACTTTGTATGGTAAAAATTTATTATATGACTTGGTCAGTCATTTATAATATGACACAGTCTGTCATTTTTTGTATGACAGTCTGTCATTTATTATATGACACAGTCTGTCATTTATTATATGACACAGTCTGTCATTTATTATATGACGCAGTCTGTCATTTTTTGTATGACAGTCTGTCATTTATTATATGACACAGTCTGTCATTTATTATATGACACAGTCTGTCATTTTTTGTATGACAGTCTGTCATTTATTATATGACACAGTCTGTCATTTATTATATGACACAGTCTGTCATTTATTATATGACACAGTCTGTCATTTATTATATGACAGTCTGTCATTTATATGACACAGTCTGTCATCATTATATGACACAGTCTGTCATTTATCATATGACACAATGTGACATTTATTTTATGATGAGGTTATATGACATGGTCTGTCATTTTTATTATGACCTAGTTTATATCATTTGTTTTCACTAAATCTTGATTGGGAAGCTAAGGACAAAGAGCAAACAAGCTTTAAATATGTATGGGAGGCTTACATTGAAGACACATCATAATAATACTTTTATAGTAAGTTATCACTTATTTGTGAATGCATTTAATGAACAGGTAACACAACACTAACAGATTTGTGGGATAATGTTTTTTAAAAAACGGTGTAAGCAGTTAGGGAGTAAGGGAAAGAACTCAATCGTGAAAAGTCATATTTACAAATACAGAGATTCCCAAACGTATACAAAGGTATAAGGCCTTCGCAAATCCAGAAACACCAAGAATAAGACAAAGCTAAACTATCCACTTCGAAGATATGAGCAGTATAATAAACTAGATGAATGATCAAATTGTCTGTCCAGTGTTGAGCCATTAGATGTAACAAGTCAGTAACTCGTTTAACCAGGGTAATTAAAGGTGTTAATTTTATTTCACTCATTATGATACACTGTAAAGAAATGTTCACTCCTTTGATGTGCAAATGTGCACTTTGGGAACCTCTGTATCAGGGTTATGAAAGGGAAATAACCTTTACCATTCATAATTAGAGCTTGTCAAACTAAGGTGACTCACTTATTGCTAAATTAGGAAATGTTTCTGTATTCATTTTAACCTTTCAATTTTTTTTTATCAAAATAATTCATTCCTTTACAGTTAATTTTTTAAAAAATGTGTGATTTAAATTTGAACATAAATAAACATGTATTTATTTAGGTTGAAAATGGTTGACAATAACTTCCATTAGAATTGATATAGTTTCAAATATTGCTAAATCTCAGTGCAGGCTATATCATACCAGTAAATATATGGGCTTTGTTAAGTGATTCTGCAATGGATGAGTATAAGATATTATTGGAATAAATGCTCTATACAGTGGCTACACATTGGTGGGCCAAACAAAATACAACACCTGAGACTTATAGTTTGATAAGAACAACACATCTTCTAACATCTTGCTGTTGTTTTAGTTATCTAAATTAATTGAGAACATCACATCTTCTAACATGTTGCTGTTGTTTTAGTTATCTAAGTTAATTGAGAACATCACATCTTCTAACATCTCGCTTTTGTTTTAAATATCTCTATTTATTTATATAAATACAATTACAAAAACTAAGAAACAAATTATAAATTATCCCTTTCTGGTCATTTTATCAGTAATTTTAATTTTTACTTCAACATTTTAAACACAACCTCAAGATATGGATTGTTGTACACATTTATCATTTTTACAGTAAAAATTTATTTTTAATTAAAACTTCTATTATAAATTATTGAAAGTATGTTCTATAAATGGCTTTGCTGTTACTTATAATTGATAGATTTTGCTTGCATCAACTCTTGCAACATTTACCTGCATGTATCCAGAGGAAGGGAAATAATTCTGTAGCTGATACTCTATGTGTGCCCCAGTCGAGGCTGGCGGTGGCTGCTTGTCCTGTGACCTCCCCGAGCCCTGGGACTTAAAGGCGTTTGTGTCTGGAGATGGCCCAGACGCCGGAGTGCTGTGGCCCACGGGAAGGTTGGTGGTGCTGTTCCACTGGTGGGGGAGTGAGGCTATGCTTGTGTTGAAGGAGTTGCCGGCATTCATAGAGAGATTAGGGGTTGAACCCGTCGGTGACATGGCAAACTGAGGTCTGGCTGGCTTGGGGGGAGGTGGAGGTTCTTCATCGGAGCCATTGGAGCCAGCTGGGAAAAGACATATTTTGATAGTATTTTATATGTGAGCCATTGGAACCAGCTGGTCAAAGAAATTTTTTGAAAAAAAAGGCCAAAAAATAAATCCTATTTGTTTAAAAGATGAACCCTGGCAAATGAAAGAAGTCTATCTAAAAGTAGATGCTGAGTTTACCCCATGAGATGGCCTGCACTCTTCTGTTGTCTCTGTGCATCTCTTCTTCTTGTCTGCACCGTTCATCTTCTAAAATCTCCCTGAAATATTACATCAAATTTATATAAATATCATTTAGCTGGAGATATCAACATCAAATAGCTGTAGATATCTACAACAAATAGTTGGAGATACCTGTCTTGTACTCAACAGTCAAAATACTGTCCAATGTAGTTAAAAATTAATCTGATTCAATGCCTACAATTGACTATGACTTGTTGACCCTCCAGCCATGTTCCTTGCTGCCCGTCTACAAAAAATATCTGACCAATGCAATGCAGTTGTTAAGAATTACAGCGCAGAGAAATTTTGAAAAAATATTGCACAAATAATGGATGCTCTGCAGCTTTTCCCATGAGATTTTTTTACTTTGCACCTGACCAACGAACATTAGAAAGAATATTTGCTTTAGAGAACTTGGCCCAGTGGTTAATCTTATCATACATTTGTGTGAAAATATCAGAGAACTTAGCCCATTGGTCACTTCTGTTATATATTACTGAAACTATCTAACACTAGAGATATTCTTTGACTTTAATCTTGTTCTTATAAATATCACAATCATGTTTATACAGTAATTATGTTTTTATACATCACAAGGGCAGAATGACTGCACAAGTTTGTGACTTACATAAGCCATGTTTTGTGACTTATGTGAGCCAGGTTTTGTTACTTACATGAACTATGTTTTATGACTTATGTGAGCTATGTTTTGTGACTTACGTGAGCATGCTTTCTTACTAATGTGAGCCATGTTTTGTGTCTTACATGAGCCATGCTTTCTTACTAATGTGAGCCATGTTTTGTGTCTTAGTGAGCCATGTTTTGTGACTTACATGAGCCATGTTTTATTAAGTGAGCCATGTTTTGTGACTTACATGAGCCATGCTTTCTTACTAATGTGAGCCATGTTTTGTGACTTACGTGAGCCATGTTTTGTGACTTATGTGAGCTATGTTTTGTTAAGTGAGCCATGTTTTGTGTCTTACATGAGCCATGCTTTCTTACTAATGTGAGCCATGTTTTGTGACTTACATGAGCCATGTTCTGTGACTTACATGAGCCATGTTTTGTGACTTTTGTGAGCAATGTTTTGTGACTTACGTGAGCCATGTTTTGTTAAGTGAGCCATGTTTTGTTAAGTGAGCCATGTTTTGTGACTTTCATGAGCCATGTTTGTGACTTACGTGAGCCATGTTTTGAGATCAGCAAATGAAAGGCGTTTGGAAGGTTCGTACTGCCAGCAGGAACACATAAGGTTGTAGAGGGAGGGAGGGCATCCAGGCGGTAGAGGGAGACGTTCCCCTGCCTCTATTTTACCAATGACATCGTTGTTTTTCACACCTTGAAATGGCTTGACCCCATACATCAAGATTTCCCAGATACAAACACCTGTCATTAGAGTACAAGTTTGAAATGTTAGTTTCCAGGAATGACATCTTAACTTGGTTAAAGCTGATAATAGGATTTTACTAATACTGTGGTACCTCAAGATATAAAGAGGAAAAATCCACGATATGATAGGCGACTCAAAGAAATTTTTGTTCCAAGATAAGAACTAAAAATCCGAAGGAGATGCTCAGCTGACAACAGTGGGTATCACATGAGTGAAAAGGTTCAAACAGGTCGTGTTGTTGCGCAGTTCAATGAAATTTATTTGACTTAAGTTAAGAACATTGTAAAAACCAGGCTAAAACAATTTTCGTCTCAATATTTTGCTAAGAAACAATTAGTATGTAAAGATGTTGGTGGAAGTGAGGCGAGGCAAATCATCAATTTTTACCAAACATCCCTTTTAACTTTACATCCCTTGCTTACTAATCACCCTTTGTTTTACTAAACATCCTTTGCTTACTATCATCCATTGTTTACCAAACATCCCTTGCTTACTATCATCCCTTGCTTACTAATCATCCATTGTTTACCAAACATCCCTTGCTTACTAATCATCCATTGTTTACCAAACATCCCTTGCTTACTATCATCCCTTGCTTACTAATCATCCATTGTTTTACTAAACATCCCTTGCTTACTATCATCCATTGTTTACCAAACATCCCTTGCTTACTATCATCCCTTGCTTACTAATCATCCATTGTTTACCAAACATCCCTTGCTTACTATCATCCCTTGCTTACTATCATCCATTGTTTACCAAACATCCCTTGCTTACTAATCATCCATTGTTTACCAAACTTCCCTTGCTTACTATCATCCCTTGCTTACTATCATCCATTGTTTACCAAACATCCCTTGCTTACTATCATCCCTTGCTTACTAATCATCCATTGCTTACCAAACATCCCTTGCTTACTATCATCCCTTGCTTACTAATCATCCATTGTTTACCAAACATCCCTTGCTTACTATCATCCCTTGCTTACTATCATCCATTGTTTACCAAACATCCCTTGCTTACTAATCATCCATTGTTTACCATACATCCCTTGCTTACCAAACATCCATTGTTTACCAAACATCCCTTGCTTACTATCATCCATTGTTTACCAAACATCCCTTGCTTACCAAACATCCCTTACTTACCAAACATCCCTTACTTACCAAACATCCCTTACTTACCAAACATCCCTTACTTACCAAACATCCCTTGCTTACCAAACATCCTAACATCCCTTGCTTACCAAACATCCCTTTTAACTTTACATCCCTTGCTTACTTAACTCCCCTTGCTTACCAAACATCCAAACGTCACTTGCAGTAGTAAACCTCCTAAAGTTGATGGACTCAGGAGCCATCCATTTGATAGGGAGTTTTCCTTTAGAAGCTGAATAGAGAAACAAAACAAAAATAAAACTTTGCTTTGGTTTGATAGTTTAGATATGCCCACCACTAGGTGGCAGTGTTTAAACACTTAGATATGGCCACCACTAGATGGCAGTGTTTAAACACTTAGATATGACCACCATTAGGTGGCAGTGATGAAGAACTTTTTAAAACATATTTCAACATTACACTATGAATAAATACATTAGAAGTTAACATAAGAATCTACAATTTTCAGAGTCCTTTGGTCTCTATGTTATTTTAAATTGTGCAGCATCTATATCAGTCCACAAATTGAAGACACACCTATTGCACCCATTTTTATTAGGGGTCTACCGATATATCCGCTGGTCGATATCAGGATATCGGTAATATTGTTATTGGTAGCATGTAAAGTTCCTGATATTGACAGCACCACTATGTCATAATAAGTGACATTTTAACACACACAAAAATCAGAAAAAAGTATCATTTAGATTTATAAATATCTAGAAAAATTAACATATTGATCCCGATACAAGTATTGAAAGTACCAAATTAGTCTAAGTATCAATATGTTCTGCCACGATACAGCGTGCCATGTGCTACGATATTGGTTAGGTATCAGGGGACTTTTGTATACTTGGAAATACTGTGTAAATAATGCCGATGCTGAGTATACCGTAATTGCCCTAATAACTAAGATGCACGTAGAATTGCAAATGTCTAAAACATTTTGTTTTGTATGGAATATATCAAAATGTACCGTCTGCAGACTTTTAATTGGCAACCATTCATTCTTCAACCTCTTTTTGACTCTATTACTATTGCTTTGTTCCCATTGTTGCATTCATAAAAGATGGCCATGTGCAAAAGCAATTTTAACTATTGCTGAGAATTAATTATGAGTATGGGTCAATGTTGAAGGTTCAAAAGTAATTCAAAATTTTATTTGTACATTTTTATGTGGGACAGTTTGACATGATTTTAAAGTTTATACAAGGTTAATTACTAATTCTATATTTAAGATTGTTTTTGTTATTATAAATAAAAAACGTTTTGATGTGTTATTTTATCCCAATTATTACTCAATTTTACGTTTTAAACTAAAAAAAATCTTTTTTTTAAATATCCAATCCAATGTTTACAAGGAAAGAAAGAAACATGAAGCAAAGTGACATAGAAGAATGTACAAGAAATATTGAAAAAAAAAAATTAAAATATAAATAATTAGGAGTGATAAATTTAATAATGACATCATCAAATATGACAAATGGTTTTTGTCCGAATAAATAGTCGTCATATGGCCAAAAAAATATCGATAATATCGGCAATGCCTGCAAATACATAATAAATAATTACCAGTGATGAATTTAAGAATGATGTCATCAAATGACAGTTCATCTGGTGGGTAACAACACAAACATCTGGTGGGTAACAACACAAACATCTAGTGGGTAACAACACAAACATCTGGTGGGTGACAACACAAACATCTGGTAGGTAACAACACAAACATCTGGTGGGTAACAACACAAACATCTGGTGGGTAACAACACAAACATCTAGTGGGTAACAACACAAACATCTGGTGGGTAACAACACAAACATCTGGTGGGTAACAGCACAAACATCTGGTCGGTGACAACCCAAGTAAAGACATTATACAAACATCTGGTGGGTAACAACACAAACATCTGGTGGGTAACAACACAAACATCTGGTGGGTAACAACACAAACCTCTGGTGGGTAACAACACAAACATCTGGTGGGTAACAGCACAAACATCTGGTGGGTGACAACCCAAGTAAAGACATTATACAAACATCTGGTGTGTAACAACACAAACATCTGGTGGGTAACTACACAAACATCTGGTGGGTAACAACACAAACATCTGGTGGGTGACAACACAAACATCTGGTGGGTGACAACACAAACATCTGGTGGGTAACAACACAAACATCTGGTGGGTAACAACACAAACATCTGGTGGGTAACAACACAAACATCTGGTGGGTGACAACACAAACAAATACTCATTTCGGGAAAAAATATTTGTAATTTCATAAAAAATGCATAGCCGTAGACCCCTTATACACCTTATATAAAATATAAATAATTACGAGTGATAAATTTAATAATGAAGTCATCAATTATGACCGCTGTTTTTTGTCCTAACAAATACTCATTATGAAAAAAAAAATGGTAATATCGGCAAAAATGCATATCGCCAGACCTCTACTATAAAAAATAAATAATTAAGTGTAATAAATTTAAGAATGACGCCATCAAACATCACTGTCGGTATTTGTCCCAACAAATACTATTGGCAAAAAAAATTTAAGTAAAATCGGCAATGCCTACAAAGAAGCATAATAAATAATTAGGTTTGTTAAATTTAAGAATGACGTCATCAAATATGACCGCTGTTTTTTTCTAACAAATACTCATATCGAAAACAAAATATCGGTAATATCGGTATCGGCAAATATGCATATCGGCAGACTTTTATGTCTACACATGTAAGACACACCTATTGCACCCACCTTTGTAATGTCCATACCTGTAAGACACACCCACCTATTGTAATGTCCATAACCTGTAAGACTCACCCACCTATTGTAGTGTCCATACCTGTAAGACACACCCACCTATTATAGTGTCCATACCTGTAAGAAATACACCCAACTATTATAGTGTCCATACCTGTTAGACACACCCACCTATTATAGTGTCCATACCTTTAAGACACACCTACCTTTGTAATAGCTTTGTTCCTCCACCCATCTAGACAGTCCAAAGTCTCCCAACTTGACAATGTCATGGGATGACACCAGAACATTCCTGGCAGCAATGTCCCTAACAAATAAACAAGGAATCCAACCTCAATAAAAGAGACTCAATAAATAACCTAGAACAAGACATGAAGTTTTCTCTTCCAATTATTAATACAGTAAAATGTAGGTAAACTATCTAAACTATTAATTCTATTAAACATTTTAGTGTCATTGCAGGATTACAACAGTGAAAATGTGTGTCAATAAAATAAACAATTCTTTTATTTTACAAGACAAAAATAGTAAATTTTCATGGTAAATACAAGATTTTACTAGAAAATTACAAATACATGTGTATTACCTATGTACAAATTTCTTGCTTTCTAAATAAGAGAGTGCTGTACTGAGTTGATATGAGTAGAGTATCAACATGACAAGATCCAACCTCTGTTCATTGTTCTGTAAGTAGGCACGCATCTGGTGACAAGACAAGGGGAGACATTTTACAAACATCTGGTGGGTAACAACACAAACATCTGGTGGGTAACAACACAAACATCTGGTGGGTGACAACATAAGAAATTATACAAACATCTGGTGGGTAACAACACAAACATCTGGAGGGTAACTACACAAACACCTGGTGGGTGACAACACAAACATCTGGTGGGTGACAACATAAGAAATTATACAAACATCTGGTGGATAACAACATAAGACATACAAACATCTGGTGGGTAACTACACAAACATCTGGTGGGTAACTACACAAACATCTAGTGGGTAGCAACACAAACATCTGGTGGGTGACAACCCATGTAAAGACATTATACAAACATCTGGTGGGTAACAACATAAGAAATTATACAAACATCTGGTGGGTAACAACATAAGACATACAAACATCTGGTGGGTAACAACATAAGACATACAAACATCTGGTGGTTAACAACATAAGACATACAAACATCTGGTGGGTAACAACATAAGACATTATACAAACATCTGGTGGGTAACAACACCAGTAAAGACATTATACAAACATCTGGTGAATAACAACACAAGTAAATACATACAAGCACTTTGAACATAATCATAGTATTACAGGCACATAGTCACAGATCATTTCTCAACTATCATCCAATGGTAACAAGAGTTACAAGACTATGGAAACAAGACTGTGGTAACAAGAATGTGGAAACAAGACTGTGGTAACAAGACTATGGAAACAAGACTCTGGTAACAAGACTAGGGTAACAAGACTATGGAAACAAGACTGTGGTAACAAGACTGTGGATACAAGACTGTGGATACAAGACTGTGGTACCAAGACTGTGATACCAAGACTAGGGTAACAAGACTGTGGTAACAAGACTATGGTACATATGTACAGACCTCCCCATGTTTGGCCAACAAGACTGTGGTAACAAGACTATGGTAAAAAGACTAGGATAACAAGACTAGGATAACAAAACTAGGGTAACAAGACTGTGGTAACAAGACTATGGTAACAAGACTAGGGTAACAAGACTGTGGTAACAAGACTATGGTACCAAGACTGTGGTACCAAGACTGTGGTAACAAGACTGTGGATACAAGACTGTGGAAACAAGACTATGGTACCAAGACTGTGATACCTAGACTAGGGTAACAAGACTGTGGTAACAAGACTGTGGTACATATGTACAGACCTCCCCATGTTTGGCCAACTCCATGACGATCCACACAGGAGCAGTGTCTGAGCAGATACCAATCAACTTGATGATGTGTGGGTGGTCAAACTGTTGCATGATATCTGTGAGTGGACAGAGATAGGAAGTTAACATTCAAAGTTTACAGAGATAGGAAGTTAACATTAAAATTTGACAGGGATAAAAAGTAGGGGTCTACTGATATGCATTTTTGCCAATATTGCTAACACTGTTATTTTTTTGTTGCCCATATGAGTTTTTGTTAGGACAAAAGCCAGCGGTCATATTTGATGACGTCATCTTAAATTTATCCCTCATAACTATTTATATTCTATATTAGGTATCATCTGATGTGCATTTTTGCTAATATTACCAAATTTTTTTTTGTTGCTGATATGAGTGCCGATATTTTAAAGTGTGGTTCAGTTTGTCCCAATCCCCTATGCATTTTACCTCCACATTTTGTTACCTCACTTCCGCTGTTCGCGTCATGCATTTTTTCTCTCGTTTTAGTAATTATTTTACTTTCAGGATCAATGCTACAAATAAAATTATTATTTCTTTATTTGGTTTTTAAAACTGTCATCTTTGACTCATAATTAATTCTAACCAATAGATAAATGGCTTTTGCACATGGCCACCTTTTATGAAAAAAAAACCAATGGGAACAAAGCAATAGTCACCGAGTCTAAATGAGATTCCCAATGACAACAAGTCAGCACACAGTATATTGGTTTATTCCATATGAAAATAAATGTTTTAGACATCTGAGACTCTAAGTTTTTCTTTGCTATTTGAGCAATTACGGTATACTTGGCATATGCATCACTTACACAGTATAAGAAAATCGGCCGATACCTAAACAATATTATAGCACATGGCACGCTATTTCGTGGCTGTAAATATTAATACTAGGACTCTTTTGGTTCATTCTATACCAGTACCAATATATAAATTTGTTGAGATACTTATAAATCTAATTGATAATTTTTTTGTAAAAAATTATTTGGTCAAAATGTCACTTATTTTGAAATATTGGTGACTTCAATATCGGGACCCTTACATGCTACAGATATCGCTATTGCCAATATCCTGATATCAATGCCTTAATAAGAAGTTAACATTTAACATTGACAGAGATAGGAAGTTAACATTTAACTCTTAAAGACGCAAAGCGCCGTAATGCGTCTCTTCCCGCTATCCCTAAAGCGTCGTAATGCGTCCCTAGATACAAATCTCGTTAGAAATGAGATCTCGGAAAGTAAAAACTCTTCAATGCTTGAAAAACGATGTATTCGACTTCCGGCAATGGCGGCCGTTGCCGGCACTAGTGTTATCGCTCGATTCGCGATGTTTTTTGGTAGTTTTAACGTTTTTTTTTTAGAAGATACGTTTTTGTTATACTTTATTACTAAGATAATAGTACTTAACTACAGGTAAATATTGTTTCAAACTCAGTACGGTCTTTTGGATGCGTAAAATAACCATTCTTAGCCTTAAAAATGAAGTCAGTATGACAATAATATTATAAATGGATTTTACGCAAATTTTTTAATTTCATAACCGGTTGATCGTAATACGGAAAATCCTTACGGGACTGAGGCGGAAGTTTATTGAAAACCTTCTGGGGCTTTAAGAGTTAACATTGACAGAGATAGGAAGTTGACATTTAACAATGACAGAGTTAGGAAGTTTACAATTGTAGCATTCAGTAGCCACACTGAGGATATAACTTAGTATTTAATGTTTGCAGTTTTCAAACATTGTGGAGAGTTTGTTCTTTACTTCTATGTTGCTGAAAAGACCTATGTGTAGGCTTATTTTTGGAAAAGAAGTTCCATATTTTACATAGAGGCACAGGAAGCTTCAGTTAATTTTAAAGTAGGGTAAAGTAGAGCAATAACATAAACTGCAACCAGAAGCATTGATTAGTAACAGAAACAAAGATGAAGATTTGTACTTAACATGTTCTGTTGAACATGCAATTACAAATGATTCCCAACTTACAGGCTTCTTCTAGGAACTTCTCTGTCATGCATTCCTCTCCATCTTCCTTGCACGTCTTGATGGCAACTGGGACCTGCATCCCTTCCTGCAGAAAAGTAAAGACATGTTATTTAAAGGCTGCATCAGGTGGCCAAGTTTTGGAGGGTGTGGTCCATTTCAATTCAAAATTACATTAATTAAAAGCACAGGTGCCAATCAGTCTTCCATTATGAAGGGATAATTTGATCGCTTGACTAAGTATAGAAGTATCTTGTACCAATTATTGAACATATCAGCCAGTAAGCCAGTCACCTCCACTGTTACCATCATTTGTAGTCCTGGTTAATATATAGTTTGTAGCTTCCAATTTAAAATAGAAGACCATTAACTAGAATCTGTTAAAGTAGGTCAATGTGTTTCTATTTGGTAATCTGAATCTACTAGAGCTATTTAATAGAGTCACCATTCATTCATCAACCACTGACAACATACAGAACATGATAGCTAAAGAGTAGGGGGTGGCTGGATAGTTTTTGATTACTTTTTGCCAGATCTGGATAGTTGGCCCTAATATTTGCCAGATCCACTTATCTTTGGATATAATTGGGCTATTGTGAGCGTAGGACACAATAATCTTCAGTATAAAAAGGAGTATCTTTAACAAATAAGAAAAGATTTTGTTAAGTGTAAAATTGTTCCAAATTTTGCTAGTTACCTTTGACATTTTGACTGAAATCAGTTTTGTTCATTCACTGAAGCTTTGTCAGCTATAGCATGTTTGTGTACAATGTTATAATAAATATATAATTTTTTGCATAAGTACCTTTCAGTATTTTATTTCTGGTTCCATTTATACTTTGTTGTTAAGAAAATTCTTGTTAATTGAACTAATATCTGGTTATTGTTTTTATACTTTTTATATATTTATTTTATAAACTTAATATTCATTTAATTTGATTTCTAATAATTCTTACCTACATTGATATCTGGACCGTCAAAAATCTGCCTAAGTATTTGGCTAAACCAAATAGTGCCCGATACCCAACTATCAGGCCAACCCCTTCTAAAAATGAACAAGTTTGTCTAGAGTTTCAAACATCTCTATAACATGATCCCTTGCCTTATCAAAGTACATTCAAACATCTATATAACATGATCCCTTGCCTTATCAAAGTACATTCAAACATCTCTATAACATGATCCCTTGCCTTATCAAAGTACATTCAAACATCTCTATAACATGATCCCTTGCCTTATCAAAGTACATTCCTTTGTAGACATCGCCAAATTGACCTTCTCCCAGTATCTCCACCAGGCGAATGTGGTCTCTGGGAATTTCATAATCTCGAGCTACAAAAACAGCAAATGAAAAAATGTTGATGTCGATTCAATATTTTGCTTTCATGCAGTGGTTATTTAATTCTAAAATCATCAAAGTTATACATACTTACAAGTTAAATACAATTAGAATATTTGATTGCTGTCATGACACAAGATATTTTCCCCCTTGTTTTAACTAACAACATTTTTTTTAATATCCAAGTCATGTATAAAACCATGTTGATTCTCTCCCTTGCAGTTAGGAACGGAAGCTGTTCAATTATTTTGTTTCATTCTCTACAAAAATTGAAATGGTTGCCAGTTTAATTATTAATATTATTGAACTATGATGGCAGCTCATCTTCAAGTTGGAGAAATTGTATACATGTCTTGTGATTAACAGGACCTACATAACTGAAACGTTATTGTTTATGAAAGTATTTTATGTGTTGAAAATTAATTTGTGAAATGCAATAAAAAAAGAAACAACTCCACATTTTCATATTTGTAGACATATTTATGTATAGGATAACCAATCCATGACTTTATTAATGAAATACTTTTACAAACGCATTTATTTCTCAATGGACATAAAGGAAATCTTTGTCCTGTTGCATTACAAAACTTCATCTTGCCTTTTAAACATCACTCTCTCTTTCTTTTTTTTTTTTAGCTTGCGTCAAATTCTGAAGTTTGGCTTGTGAAGTTAGAATGTAAAATAATTATGGTCATTATGGTAACATCACCAACAACATAACTTAGTTGTAATGTCTTATCCCTGTTACTCTAATCTTGTTGTAATAACTTTTCACAAATACCATGATTATTTTTTAATAGCTCATTGCTGATGATGAAACACTCTTAACAGCAGTCAATGATGACATATGTTATCACAATCATGCATTCTAGCCATCATAAAGGAACAGTGATTGATTGTAACACTTATAAAGCTATCTACTCAAAGAAGCTGACCACTAGTACATCTCTTGGGTTAACTTGTTTCTATGACAAGATAGTGTGCCCAGTGGTCACTCAATTATCCAACATGTGCCCAGTGGTCACTCAATTATCTAACATGTGCCCAGTGGTCACTCAATTATCTAACATGTGCCCAGTGATCACTCAATTATCTAACATGTGCCCAGTGGTCACTCAATTATCTAAACTAGACTTGGCTCCTTGAATATCATCAATGAATAGTGACCCTATTTGTCTCTCATTTAATGAAATATTTCTGAATGTTAATTTATAAATAACAAATTGTGTTTTCTGTATTTCTAGTTGCAGTGCTCC
>MUZC01004522.1:209076-234323 GCA_002072015.1 Radix auricularia | reverse complement strand
CCCCCCCCCCCCCCCCCCACACTTTTTTCCGTCTACAACACTGATTTAGATCAAAGGAGATTTTCCTTCTGCTTGTGTTAAAAACATAATCTAAACAAATGATGACTGCATTATTTTACAAGGTTAGTATGTAGCAAGCAATTAGTTGCAAAATGAAGAGTATTGGAAATTTGTTTGTATGTGAAACAACTACGCAAAGATTAGTAGTCTCAATGTTTGTAAGTTTCATTTTAAATATAGGATTGAGCTAACTGTAATATTCCATTTAAACCATAGTGCTAGATAGATTTTAAAAAAATTGTTTGATTTTATGGGGGAGAAATTTAACCGATAAATTTCAATTAATAATAACGCATATATAGACAAAACTGAAGAGCTCAAGGAAAAACAAAAATAGTTCAGAGACATTTTTGGGTTTTGAGTTATTAGCCCATATCTTGCCAACATTGAAAAGAATAATATTTTGGACTAAACTTTTTTTAAAAATGTTTTGATCCATATGAAACATTGAAATCAAAATAATGTATACAATTTTTAAAAGGGCTAACTCCTATGTTTACAATGGAAAATATGGCTAAGTCTCATTTCTCAAGTGTTATTTCATGCCATGTGACATTTAGGTCTAATAAGACGGGTTCTTGTAAAAAAAAATATNATATTTTTTTTTACAAGAACCCGTCTTATTAGACCTAAATGTCACATGGCATGAAATAACACTTGAGAAATATATATATATATATATATGAAAACTAATAACAATGTTAATTTTAAAAATGTTTAATCATTTTTTGTAAAGAACCAGAATTTGTCATTTAAATATTAAAAGTTTTAGTTTACCTTAAGATTTAACAATAAAAATTAGTTTTAGAAAATGTTACCAATAAAAAAAAAAACATTTAAGTTTTGAAAAAACGGTTAAGTTCATTTTTACCCCACTCAGCAAAAGCATGTAGTATTTCTTTTATAAGCACCATAAATCAAATTTAGTTATTACAAATAATCAAACAGCCAAAGTTGTCAAAGCTTTTGTTATTTTCGAATTGGTTAACAAATAATAAAACAGAGTAGTTTTGAACTTAAAAATTTCAGTATCTCAATTCTACAAAAATCACATAATCCGTTTCTTCCTTAATTATGTGTATCTGATCTGCAACGATCCATGACTTAACTTTAGAGTTCACACAAAAAAATGTAAATTCAAACTGATGTCACTAATTTTTCTATAACCTTAAAAAATAACGCATTTAAGTATTTATTAATAATTTGAAGAAAAAAAACATTTTAATCAATTAAAATTTTTAACGATTAGACTAACTAATATTTCATTTAAAATGGTATAATACTATACCAACGCCATGCAAGGTTGCTGAACCACTTTCACATCAAAAGCCTAAGAAAAATTCTCAATATAAAATGGCAGGAAAAAGTTCCAGACTCCAAAATATTAGCCAGGTCAGGACTACCCAGCATCCACACTAATCTAATGCAGTGCCAACTACTCAGGGCGGGGCATGTAGTGCGCATGACCAACCATCGCATTCACAAGAGCCTCTTCTATGGTGAGCTTACAGAAGGACATAGACCATGCGGAAGTCCATGTAAAAGCTTCAAGGATACATTTAAAACTGATCTAAAGGCCTTGGACAGTTGACATGACTCCTGGGAGGCAGCAGCCAGTAACCGAGCCCACTGGCGCTCTATGATATGAAATGGCACATCTGTCTGTGAGGCTAATAGACAACAGGCTGTCAAAACCAAATGTCAGGCCAGGAAGGACCGCGTATAAAACCTGTAGAAGTTATGGAGTCGGTACTTCTGACACCATGTAGAAGTTATGGAGTCAGTACTTCTGACACCATGTAGTGGGTAACAACTCTTTAATGAATCCTTCAATTAACTCCTGGTTACAGCGTTAACCTTACATTTGTGAAGCCAGAAATCATCTACCTCATGACTTGACACACTATTACAGTTCACAGCACACATCACATGTTTCATACTCTGTGAACTCACACACTCATACCATGTCAATACAACAACACAACACGTCTCTCACAGAACCCTCCTGAAGAGATCCCATCCTTCTCTTGTCCGACATGCGGATGTACATTTTGTGCAAGAACAGGGCTAATAAGCCACCAGATGACTCGTAGTGGCCTGGCACTGGACAGTTATGATGAGAGTGGTAATCATCGACGATGGATGAACAAGTATGAGACTAACTAATATTTCATCTAAACTACCTTGAGTGAGCTATATATTTTTGGCAGCTGAGAACAGCGTGCTAATTACATGGCTCAAGTTGGTAATATCATGGTAATTACATGACTCAAGTTGGAAATAGCATGGTAATTACATGGCTCAAGTTGGAAATAGCATGGTAATTACATGGCTCAAGTGGGGAATTATGGTAATTACATGGCTCACGTTGAAAATAGCATGGTAATTACATGTCTCAAGTGGGAAATTCAATTCACTTTAAAAGTTGGGGTCCAAGAATTCAATCTCAGCTCAGTTTGATATTAGCATTGGACTTGTCAAATACAATATTTAAGGCATGATTAATTAATTTTCCCCCAGGGTGTTGCGAGTTGGATATAATGTATGTTACAGTAACAAATTAGTTCCCTTCTGGTGTTGTGAATGGTATAAATTGTGTTGTGAGTTGTATAACTTGTGTTGTGAATGGTATAACTTGTGTTGTGAGTGGCATAACTTGTGTTGTGAGTAGCATAACTTGTGTTGTGAGTTGTATAACTTGTGTTGTGAATGGTACAACTTATGTTGTGAATGGTATAACTTATGTTGTGAATGGTACAACTTATGTTGTGAATGGTACAACTTATGTTGTGAATAGTATAACTTATGTTGTGAATGGTATAACTTGTGTTGTGAATGGTATAACTTGTGTTGTGAATAGTATAACTTATGTTGTGAATAGTAAAACTTGTGCTGTGAATGGTATAACTTGTGCTGTGAATGGTATAACTTGTGTTGTGAATGGTATAACTTGTGTCTGGGCCTATGAATGATGCTAGTAGTGGTACAGTGTATATGAAAGATGCAGACGGTGGCATTGTGTAAATGATTAGTGCTAATAGAGTTATTGCATGAATCTATGGTGCTTCTATATACAAAATTAAAATGAATATGTTTGATCATGCAAACAGGAAAATATAAAAAATAAATGCTCAATGTTCATATTGTTACTATCAAGGTTTTAATAAAGCATTTTCAAAAAAATGTATTAGTTAGTTTTGAATATGATTTTCCAGACATGTGCATACAGCAGAGTGAACAGATACAAGGTTAGGTTGAAAGAGTCTACAGTAATAGTTTCATTAAATAAACACATTTCATGTCAGTGCTGAGAATGGCTACTCTAGGTCATGATGCACAAATGCAAACAAACAATTGTCCAGTTCAGTCAGAGAGAAGACAGAAATAATGGCAATTAAAGTTGAGTGACAGTGCCTTGGAGCATAACAGAATGACATCACACTCATCCACATGCCATGTCATCATGTTCACATGGCTGTGACATGTTTAAATCATTGCGTACATATACTGTTGACACATGCCAAGTGATCCCATACAAATGATTGACATATGCCAAATCATCGCGCATAAGACTGAAACATGCCAAGTCATCACGTACATATGACTGTGACACATGCCAGGTCATCGTGTACATATGACTGAAGATAAGGCCAGGATATGTCATGGCATCATATACACTGGCCTAACAAACAATCCATTGCCTAGCTTTAGTAGAGAAAACCGTTAGAGCTGGACTCAGTCCAGGGGAACTTACTCTTTCTGCGAACACTTCTCTTTTTGGGCTTTCCTAAATAGAGTATAAAAGAAACCAAGGTCATAAGCCTCAGTAGTCTATTGAGTCTATCGACACATCAGTCTTTTAATACTATTTACATATGAGTCTTTTAAGTCTACACACATCAGTCTTTTAATACTATTTACATATGAGTCTTTTAAGTCTACAGACACATTAGTCTTTTAATACTATTTACATGAGTCTTTTAAGTCTACAGACACATTAGTCTTTCAATACTATTTACATGAGTCTTTTAAGTCTACAGACACATCAGTCTTTTAATACAATTTACATATCTGTCTTTTTAAGCCTACAGACACATCAGTTGATGCAGTCACTAGTGAAATATGTATCTAGTTGTGCATGTTTAAAATGTTGGTTGAATAAGTTCACTTTGACAAATGTAAAAGGCTAATGAGTCATTTATCAACATTTTGTTGTGGCTGACCAATGTGATGAGTGCAAATTTTAAAAAAATGCTAATCCTATTTATAAATTTCAGTTTTTAAAAATTAAAGAAATTTTATTTTCAAATACTGTTTTTAATTAACAATTTGACATGTGACACAAAATTTGGGTTAAAATAACTTTAAAAATGTAAGAAAAAAAGATAGTTGTAAGATGCATGCTGTTATTGGTGACTTTGTTAAATTGGAAAAAAATGTTGACATTGATGGTGGCTTCTTGACATGTTTATTTTAAAAGTTTCATGAGTTTCCTGACACACCAAATATTAATGTATTTAAAAATTTTAATTGCTTACATGACATACCAAATAGTAATACAAACATCCTGTTGATCTCATTATTTTAGCTTCCTTTACATTGAAAAGTCAACTCTTGAATAAGGAGATTCTCCTTGCATGGTAGCTTTTACAAACTGAAGAGCTCAATGCTCATGAAAGACAGCTCTTAACTTTTGTTAGTTGTTATGCTTTTAAAACAATAGCCCTTTTTCCTAAGTGTAGTGAGTAGTAAACAAATTGTTTCAGATATTTGTTTGGTTTTTAAAAATAAAAGCCACTCAAACAACCACTCCAAATTTCAAATAAAAAAGATGTGTAAAATACTAGTAAAAATTGTGAATATCTTACCATCTGGAGTGCTATAGTCATCTTCTTCTTCCACAATTTCAGCATAGTCCGATATTCCTGCCATTCAAAAGTCACAGAGAAGCAGAGAAAAGTTTTCATCATTGACAAGCAAAAGGGCAACAGGCAAGAGTGCAGTCAAGGGGGGGAGGGGGGTGAAGGAAATTATTGGGAGTACAGACCAGACATGACATGACATGACAGTAGCATATTTCATGCCAGTGATAGAAATATTGGCTTTTATAGGTAGAAAAAGCTAATAAATTGTCTACATTAGTCACTGCACTATCAGATGCATTATATGATGTCAGAAATTGAATTGATATCTATTACATTATAGCAAAGATGCCTTCCTGTACAGGAAGGAACTGTGCACACTTTGTGTATATTGGCATCAGTTTGCAAATTATCAGAGATTATTTTGAAGGAAAAAAATACAACAGCTTGTTTAAAAGTAATAAATATTTTCAGTGTTAAAAACAGCCAATGACCAGCTGCAAAGGCACTGACCAGCTGTGAGGGGACTTTAAAGAAATAACTGTGGTCAGTCTGGTCAGCTGACAAATTGAAATGTTTTAATTATCCTGAAGAGAAATATTGGAGATTATTTTAATTTTGCTACTCAAAATTTTAACAATGTGCTGGATATTTAAAATTTAAATGTAGTTGTGTGAAAGTCAATTGTGCAAAATTTGTAAATATATCTATGTAAATGTCATAAAATGTGTCGATATAAATAAAGCCAACTTAACATGAGTGCTAGTATCACGGTGCTATCAAACTCTTAAAACAAACCAAACATCAATTATAAACACACTATCACATAATTAGAGCTTGTAGAAAATCAGTTTAAAATTCATAATAATTTAATACTAAACAATTAAAAAATAATGGTTAAGAAATTTATTGTAAGGGTATTCAGTGTTAGTAAAATATGCACAATATTTTAAAGTAGTTTCTTTCATACATGCATACTTGATCAGAATTTAATTTTAACAATGAAAGAGTGACATACATTTGCATATTGCTACACTAAAATAAATATTTTATACAGAAGACAATATATCATGTAGATTAGGATTGCAATAAAGTTATGAAATAAAATACAAGATACACAAACGATTTGGGTGATCAAAACAATACATGAAAGCTTTATTAAATATGTTGCTGTTTCGGCTAATACTTTAAACAGAAGATAGCCAATGAAGTCAAGTAGATTTCAAAACTTGTTTGGTTGAAGAAGAAAATTAATGTTTTATCTGCATGTCACCTACAACTTTTAAACTTCTTATCTTTTATATACATCTTTTTTTTTGTTGTTGAAAAATTGTATTTATTTTATTTCCCTTAGCAAATTTATAAACTGAGAATATTGAGATAGTTAATAAAAATTATTGCTAACAGAATTATAAATATAACATGAATGCCAGACCAAGTAAGAAATTGAGAGAATAACCCAATTTAAACTAATCAAGTTATCAATGTAAAGTGTGCCACATACTTTCATTGCCAGAAAACACATCTTCAGCTCTCCCTCCACCAACTCTTGGGTAACTGGGGGAAAAAAAACAACAAATTGTCATATCAGTGCTACTCATCACTGTGAACAAAATGTGGGTGAGACTCATGCCTACAGTTATAAATAAAACACCTCTCCAACAAGTGCCTGTGTCCATTTTGCCCCTATAACTACTGAGTGCATACAAATTAAAAAGACAATTGTTACAACATAAATAGTTTTTTTAAAAATTTAACTGACAGGAAAAAATAACAAAAATAAACAAGAATTTTTCACAACTCTATACATGAGTTTTATTCCTTACATTTTTTAGAATTATGTACATAAACGGCAATATTAATGGATGAAAGTCTGAAGTCAAGGTGTTTTACTTTAGAAATATAATACATAGAAATATTACTAATATAACAAAGGGCAAGAGTCACAGGGAAATAACTCAATGTTTAGAATGTTTAAGCTGTTTGTATTTGATGGAATAACCAGCATGGCTTCCATCATATGATGGGATGGTTGTGTCAGGTTTGCTTCAATGAATTAATGATAATAAAAGGAGTGACTCACACTGGCTGATGGCAAGGTTGGGGGAGAGGGGAGTCACTGATGGCATGGGGGGGTCACTGATAGCTTGGGGGGACCAATGAGGTGGGGGGGGGGGTGGAGCCATCTAGTGTTTTTTTATTATTATTGTTTTATTTTGGGTTATTTGAGCTGTGGGGTAGGGGTAAAGTTGGTGTTGAAAGGGTCAGCTACATTAGAATGCGATGTCTGAGGATGGAAACATTTTAGGATATGAGGGACCAGGATGTGAGGGAAGAGGATGCCTGTGTGCATGTGCAATGACCTATAAAAGTCCCCCCCCCCTTTTTTTTTTAATCCCCCTGTAACTAAATTGAACTGAAGATGATTGGGAAGGGGACAAAGTTGTGAGTGATGTGCTGTAGAAGCATAAGAACATGCCATGACTGGTTCCTCCGTTCCTTGCCCTCAATTTCCAATGCAAATGTTGTCTGACTAACAGAGAGATGCTTTCAAATATCTGGTCATTTTGTGCACCAGGGAAATCAGTCTGGTACAATTACTATTGGGATAGAACCCGTGGTAGGCCCTCACTATTTGCTCAACCTTACTTTCCCTTCATCAGACACAAGTACACTGGTTGATTTTGTTATAGAGAAATAGTAGATATTGTTACAATGACAAAACTAATTTTACAAATATAAAATTAAATAACCAGCTGGTCAGTGTCCATCATAAAATAAACAGCTGGTCAAAGTGTCCATCATATTCCACTTCATTGGAAACAAAGTAGATATCCAAGTCAGATTTCCCATCTCCCAAAGTATATCTATAAATTCCTACAGTCCCACATTTCCCAACAGTCTTACATTCCCCTAAAGTCCTACATTCCCCAACAGTGCGCTTTTCCTCTAAGGTCCACCATTCCCCTACAGTCCAACCTTCCCCAACAGTCAACCATTCCCATACAGTCCATTCCCATACGGTCCACCATTCTCATACAGTCCACCATTCCCATACAGTCCACCATTCCCCAACACATGATCGTTTGATCTCTATGGAAAGCCCTATACACAATTTATTGCTTTTCTCTCTGGTCCAGTGTGGCTGTAAGACAGCAGCAATGTCTATTCCAGGGGAAGCCAGTCCTGTAGTAACTGGGAGTAATTTTCGAATATAAAAAAAATCGTTGATAGCCGCAATGAAGCACTATGGGTCATTGAATCTGGCTTGAAAATTTTCAAGTTATCCGTGTAACATATTATTCATGAATTGTACACCGGCAGCAATGTGAACACGGTGGTCAAACTGCAGCTCTTATGAGTTCACATTTCTGCTTGAGAAAAATTTATCAAATTAAAACTTTTCGCTTGAAATATGTGTTGTGAAATACGTTTAAATTGAACATGTTTTAAAGAAATAACTTTCGACTGGTAATAAAAAAACTGTCCCGACCAACTACAATGTATTTTGATACAACTTTTTTTTTTTTTTGAAACATTTAACAAAAATCATTTGCACCAGAAAGTTTTGGTTCTTTGAATTGTTCAGATAAGGAAAATAGACCATAACACCGAGAATTAGGAAGGGTAGGAAATGAAAGAAATGACCTTGACTTTTTAAAAAAACCTCCTCTACTATGAGGTTTTAAAAAATATGTTTCAGTCATTGAATGATTTTTACTGTAATAAAAAATGCTGGGGACTGGGTCCACTCAATAGGTGCAAGTCCCCGAAAGTTTGGTTAATTACAACAGTTGTCAGCTATGAACTACAAAAAACCCGCCATGTTAACCGCCAGGTATCTGTATAAGACTTTGTACTCGGTACCCATTCAAAATTTGGACGGGTACTCAGGCAGCTTTTTGAAACAATATTGACAGCCCTAATCAAAGTGCCATCAGAACTAAGCCTCACACCCCTTTCTAAATGAACTCAACCAATCCATCGAATACGCGACCCTGGAGTTCAAGGCTGGGGTGAGTGTAAGGGAAATGAGGGAAGGTCACAGTAAAAAAGAAAAAAAAGAATTTGGTGGAGGGTAGCATTGCGGTTTGATGTGATGCGGACATGTGTTAATTAAACAGAGCAATTTCTTGACTGTGATGTGAAAACTGAAAGAGGACAGACAGTGTTTTACCGGCACTACATTGTCCACATAGAGGTGGACACAGAAGATCATTCCACCTTTACATTATAGGACAGTGCAAAGAATACCGTAAACAGTCACTAACAGGTGGTAAACGTGAGCACAGGTGGATCCAGCGCTCCTGGTCTCTAGTAATTAACGTTATCGGGAATAGGGAACTGCGCTATATAAATTATCAAATTTATTTTTATTATTGTGGCAAAGATATTCCTAGTTTTAGGAGGAAAAAGATAAACTTTGGAATGACAATAGGAAGGGCAGATAACACTTTGGAATGCACATGACTTGAACAAGTTATAAACCCCAGATAACACTAGGGCATGACTTGAACAAGTTGTAAACACCAGATAACACTGGGGAATGACTTGAACAAGTTGTAAACACCAGATAACACTGAGGAATGACTTGAACAAGTTGTAAACACCAGATAACACTGGGGAATGACTTGAACAAGTTGTAAACAACAGGGAAATACTTTTAGTATTGGAAGGTCATATAACACTAGTGAAATACTTGTAGTATTGGAATGGACAAATAACAACAACAAATTACCGCCCTTGTCTTGTGGTCAGTTCTAACTTGCCGCATTTATATTTTGTTTGTTTGGCATACGTTAAAATGTTTTCCTTCTAGGTTCAGTCTAGGTATATCACCAAAGAACTCCTACAGTTTTAAATCTTAAAGCCCATTAAACCGGTCAAGCGGACCGCATGTTTCCCTCCCCTGACCTGAAAGACATCTAAGATAAGAGAAAGACAAGAACACTGATGTGACTCATTCCCATATCAATGGATGAAAAGACGAACTCTGGTGGAACCGGGTTTTGTAGCTGTAGACGGAAATGAACATACTTCAATAGTCAGGGGACAGAAAGATATCTGGAGATGAGGGTGGGATGGGGTGGTATTATAGCTAGTGGAATATCTCTGATAAACGAATACATGAAGATGGTGGAAGTTTGTGTGGAGATGTGAGGGTGGACAGGTGTGTGGAGATGTGATGGTGGGCCGGTGTGTGGAGATGGGAGGTAGGACTGGTGTGTGGAGATGTGGGGTAGGACTGGTGTGTGGAGATGTGAGGTAGTACTGGTGTGTGGAGATGTGAGGTAGGACTGGTGTGTGGAGATGTGAGGTAGGACTGGCGTGTGGAGATGTGAGGTAGGACTGGTTTGTAGAGATGTGAGGTAGGACTGGTGTGAGGAGATGTGAGGTAGGACTGGTGTGTGGAGATGTGAGGTGGGACTGGTGTGTAGAGATGTGAGGTAGGGTTGTTGTGTGGAGATGTGAGGTAGGACTGGTGTGTAGAGATAAGAGGTAGGATTGGTGTGTGGAGATGTGAGGTAGGATGGTGTGTAGAGATGTGAGGTAGGACTGGTGTGTGGAGATGTGAGGTAGGACTGATGTGTAGAGATTTGAGGTAGGACTGGTGTGTGGAGATGTGAGGTAGGACTGGTGTGTGGAGATGTGAGGTAGGACTGGTGTGTGGAGATGTGAGGTAGGACTGATGTGTAGAGATGTGAGGTAGGACTGGTGTGTGGAGATGTGTGGTAGGACTGGTGTGTAGAGATGTGAGGTAGGACTGGTGTGTAGTGATGTGAGGTAGGACTGATGTGCAGAGATGTGAGGTAGGACTGGTGTGTAGAGATGTGAGGTAGGACTGGCGTGTAGAGATGTGAGGTAGGACTGGTGTGTGGAGATGTGAGGTAGACTGGTGTGTGGAGATATATCTTATATCTTAGATATACAGACGCTCCTTCTATGCAGAAGATAATTGCGTCCACAGACCATGAGAGATGATCTGTTGGCAAGTGATGCAGCGGTCACAGGCCACGGCTATAGGGGTTCCACGCATTACCCCAGCCGCCTAACTATTGTCTAGTTAGGTACCCATTCGGAGCTGGGTGACTCGGGGACTCCTCAGGCCCCGAGAACAAATCCTCACTTTCGTGTGGATTCGAACTCGTGACCATCAGTGTGACAGTCGAGAGCGCTACCTCTCGACCACCACGTCCCAGATGAGAGGTAGGACTGGTGTGTAGAGATGTGAGGTAGGACTGGTGTGTAGTGATGTGAGGTAGGACTGATGTGCAGAGATGTGAGGTAGGACTGGTGTGTAGAGATGTGAGGTAGGACTGGCGTGTAGAGATGTGAGGTAGGACTGGCGTGTAGAGATGTGAGGTAGACTGGTGTGTGGAGATGAGAGGTAGGACTGGTGTGTAGAGATGTGAGGTAGGACTGGTGTGTGGAGATGGGAGGTAGGACTGGTGTGTGGAGATGTGAGGTAGGACTGATGTGTGGAGATGGGAGGTAGACTGGTGTGTTTAATGTACTAAGAAAAGAAGTACTTACTTGACACGTGGAGTTCTTGGTATAGAGTCATCTGTGAACAACAAAGGATGAAAATGTTTTAGTGGTTTGGCCAAACAAGTCCACATCTTGTCAAATAGGATCAGTGATAATGTCACAATATAGTTGTTAGTACCAGCAGTCTAACTTTCACATAGCACTGTCAGTGTTAGCGGAGGACAATTGTGATAAGAAACATGACATAGGTCATATTTATGTCATCGGATCAATGTTTTGTATGTTAGAAGTCACAGCCAGAAAGTTGGTCTACGTTAATATTGTGTTAGTGAGGGTATAGACTTAAATTGACCCCACTCTACCCCAGATTGTGGTCACGTGACAACAGGTGTTATTCCACTGCTTTTCAAAAATTGTCCACAGGAAGGTATTCTATCGTCCTGTGATGGTAAATGACACCACAGCGATTCCACGGTCCCCCAAAATATTTCAGCTCTTACGACTATAGACTATCCAATGAAATCTCCATTACACCGAGTCCAACAGATGGACGTGTGCATGACGACCACGGGATCATCACAGATGACGGCATGACACAAGTCTCCTACCGACAACAGAGAGAGGCAGCACTCATCTTCTGGTAACCACACACACCAGCGGCACTCAATGCGACAATAGATGACACGTTCCTCTATCACCAACAGTTGACGCAGGTAAATAAAACTATCGGTACAAACTGTGCTGTAAGGTCGGTGTGAGTACAAACTGTCAGAGAGGAATGGAAAACCCGCACGTTAAATGACGCACCAAACAAAGACACAACCGCATGGCAACAAAACACACGGAACTTGTTACGCCGGGCACTGGGGGTGGGGGGAAAAAGGGGGGTGGTAAAGACACTAGTAGAGCGACGGAACTCAATCAATAAACTCTTGGCTGCCCCCAACTCTAGAGACGTGGGAAGGGGTGGGCAGTGGGCACACTCAGACAAAGGGATGGAAAGACCAATGCTAAAAATGGGAGGGAGAGACCATTGCTAGAGATGAAATGGAGAGACCATAGCTAGAGATGGGACGGAGAAACCATTGCTAGAGATGGGATGGAGAGATCATTGCTAGAGATGGGATGGAGAAACTATTGCTAGAGATGGGATGGAGAGACCATTGCTAGAGATGGGATGGAGAGACCATTGCTAGAGATGGGATAGAGAAACCATTGCTAGAGATGGGATGGAGAAACCATTGCTAGAGGCGAACAGAATACAGATGGGATGGGGCCCAGCGGTATTAGTCGGTAGAGAATTGTCACCTAGGGTAGAAAAACAAGTGTGAATCTGACGAGTAACGGCAGTACGAGTCATGAGTTAAACGGCAGTATCAAACAAAATTTGAACAATTTAAGCGGTGGTACCACAGATCAATCACCTGCGTATGAGTATGTGTCTCTGTATGTCTGAGTTTGTGTCTCTGTATGTCTGAGTATGTGTCTCTTTGTGTCTGAGTATGTGTTTCCTATGAAATGAAGAGGTGACTTTATTTTGATTTTGAATATTTTTGTTAGCAAAACACTTGGAGATGAGGGTATACTTTCTTGGCGATGACTGTATACTTTCTTGGAGATGAGGGTAGGGCTGCAAATATAGTTGAAAAAAAGCTGCCCTGGTAACCGTCCAAATTTTCGAACGGTTACCCGGTTCCCGGGTATCCGTTGACAGGCCTAGATGAGGGTGTACTTTCTAGGAGATGAGTGTATACTTTGTTGGACATGAGGGTATAATACTTTCATGGAGATAAGGTTATAATACTTTCATGAGATGAGGGTATACCTTCTTAGAGATGAGAATATACTTTCTTTCAGATGGGGGTTTACTTTCTTGGAGATGGGGGTATACTTTCTTGGAGATGAGGATATACTTTTTTTGGTAACCACGGTAATCTTTCTGTTGTCACCAAATTGAGGGTATGTTTTTTTATATAGAAAATGTATGCTTTCGATGGAACAAATGAGTTTAATTAAAGACGTTTGAGAAGATAGCTATGAATAGCAGCACAAAGAATTGAATGTTTGCAACAGACAGGGCTTGTGTCAGGGAGCACTGATTAAAATGACTTTGTTTTGTGTGTCGGTGGGGGGAGGGGGGCTGTAGGGTCCGTTAAACTGAGTGCAATGTTCGATGGTTCAAGTGCCGAGCGGGGGGGGGGGGTTGAGGGAGGAATGGGATCAATTATCGTCCTGTACAAATGGGAGGGAGAGAGGGGGGACACGTTTGAGCGGTAAAAGAGGACGGGGGTCTTGGTGACAAGGGAATACTTTTTTCTTTCTGTTTTTTTAGATGAAAGGTTTGGGCGGGGGTGGTGGCAACGGGAAGAATTTTTTGAGACAACGAATACATGGAGGTCCCGAAGATCTGACAGTGGGGGAGTGGAGATGGGACAGTGGGGAGTGGAGATGGGACAGTGGGGAGTGGAGTTGGAACAGTGGGGGTGTGATGACTCTCAATACAGGGAGTGGGGGTGCCAGAGATTTGACAGTGGGGCAGTAGTGACTTAACCCAGGGGTGGGGGTGCCAGATATCTGACAGTGGGGGAATATAACTCTCAACACCAGGGGTGGGAGTGCCAGATATATGACAGTGGGGGAGTGATGACTCATAAATCATTCTCCCGTGTGTGCCATCAAAATATACTTTGTCATTATCCCATGAATGGCCACCATACGACCTCATTAAAATATAAGGTTCAAATCTATCCACATTGTAAAAGGGAATGGTGTCTCTCCATATCAAATAATTTCGTTGAAATAAAGAATATTGAATTATTGATTCCATTTAATGTTGGGGTAAAAGGAGGTATTTTCAGATATCCCTTTATAAGTTTTTTAAAATTAATTCAAAACAGAGAATTTGAGACAATAGAGTTTCCAATTTACCAGATCCACATCCGGTTTTAAAAAAAACAACTTGTGGCGGGAAAACGTATTTTGTTTTATTTTTTAATAAAATGAAAACGAATGGAAGGTTGTGGGTGGAGGGGCATGAAACGGGGTGGGTGTGTGTTTTTTAAACAAAAATCAAATGAAGACGTTGGGTTGAAGTTTGGGTGGAGAGGAAGGGGGAGGGAGGGAGGGAAGGAGGGGGAGGAAGCGGGAAAATGTATTTTCTTTTTGTTGGATCGCATGAAGACGTCCAAAGGAAGGTGGGGCGGGAGAGGGGCGTGACTATGGCGGTGATGAAGTGAATCACCGCACGTGCGAGGCTATCGATTGGCTACACAGACCTCCATTGAAGGCGGTCATTGATGTATTTGGTAGAATAACTCTAACAAGTACTGGCGAACAGCTAAAAATGGTCAACAGCTAAATAAAGGGCCAGCAGTAACTCTAACAAGTACTGGCCAACAGTTATACGGCTGGCTGGGGAGTAACTCTAACAAGTACTAGCCAACAGCTATATGGCTGGCAGGCAGTGTTGAGAAGTCCTGGGAAATTTCCCAAATCGTGGAAATTTTTTAGACAAATTTATAGAAATGGAAATTTGGGAATTTTTGAAGATTTGGCCATAAATATGGGAATATTTATGATTGACAAATATTTTTAATAATAAATACACACTTGAATGACAATAAAATTAAAATAATTTGAAACAGGCTTATTTTCAAATTAAGAAATACTTTTTTAGGGTAGGGGTGTAGCTTTGTGACATTATATTAGTTTCTTTTTAGCGGGTCTAGGTTTTTTTATTTCGGATCTAGGTTGTTTTTGACATGTTGGCTAGGTTTTTCCACGCTTTGACAAAAGGATTTTTGGAATTTAATGCATATGGGAATTTTTAGGTTGATTTTGGAATTTTTTTGCTCTTGCCTGGGAAAAGTTGGCACCTGAGTTCGCAAAACTGCTGGCAGGGGTATGACTCTAACGAGTACAGGCCAACAGTTATACGGTTGGCACAAAATTGGATAAATAGACCAAGTAAGAGAAACCTAAAATTCTACTTGATACAGCTCAAGATGTCCATGTGAGTTCCACTCAGTAATCTTATTTGATACAGCTCTAGATACAGTTCCAACAAATGACTTTACACATAGTGGACACCTTCCTCCCAGCTTCATACGATTCATGTCATCTCCTTCACTCCACATCATCCCCAAGAATTCCATCCTTGGATACATCTATCCAAAGACTCTCATTAAATCTCCCTTATCAATCCATGGATACATCTTTCCACGGGTTCTCATTGAATTTCTCTTATAAGTCCATGGATAGATTTATCCATTGAATGGCCAATGGCCACTCATCAGAAGGCTATGAGCCTCTGTAATCATAACTATTTCCATCTCCCCTTAAGGGCAATAACCGCGCACGGCTCATTGAGCATGTAGTTAATTGAGGTTATTTACTACCAGATCTCACTTGCTGGTATTTGAGGTGCATTGGTGCTCTATTCAGGCATTATTCAAACGTCTAAAAATTAATTTTGTTGTTGACATTTCTGCATTTTCAGGACGTAGTTTAACAAATCCACAATGTTGGTTTTTGCAATGATAGATTTGGTCATAAAAGACTTTTAACAATTGAATTTATTTTCAGCTTGGCCAGTAAATTAGGAATTAACACTTTTTAATAATTACACAATTAAAAAAAAAAAAATCAAAGAATGTAATACTTTCATTAGATTACAGTATCAAATAGTCTTTTGCCATCAGTTGGGTCAGTGATTATCCATTTAGGAAATATATAACCTTAATCAATTATTTTTATTATTCTTATTTTTTATTGATAGGATTTAAAATCTCAAACAATGGAATCAGAAAATTTAAAAAAACTAAAACATTTCACTAAATTTATCTTCAAAATCACATACAGTCGGACTGCTCTAAGTTGAAAACCTCCCTTTGTCGAATTAATTGTTAGATCCCGGCCAAACTCTGTGCCCTTTAGGTCATTTTCCTTAAGAAAACTCTGTAAGCAGAATTTTTTTCGGGTTCCTTAGAGTTCGACTAAGTGAGGGTCCGAATGTAAAATGATTTTATTTACCAAACAAATATTTGGTATAGCTTGGCTTTGAACACAGTACCTTCAGGTATTTAAGCTTACCCTTTACCTATTTCATCAAAGGCTAGTAGACATGTTTTATAGAAAGACTATTTAGTTATAAAAATCACTTTTGAAAATCAAGGATAATATTTAAGAAGTGGAAGTAAAATTATTATTTGAAATTCATAAATTTTCAAATTTGTTAAGATGAAATAACAAAATCATAGGTGTTAAGTAAAGATATATCAATATACATAACTTGCAATGTATGTCCCGTCCGTCCCCTCCATCCGTGACACTAGGCCAGGTAACTCCCAATTTTAAAAAAAATATATATATATAGACGTACAATAAATTTTTTAATTGTTGGTTTCGAGATAACAGAGCGTATTTCTCCCCATAAAATATTTTGACGTGTCTTCATTTTTTTAAGGTGTAATTAATATTTAAAGGGAACAAAGTAAAAAGAGACATGGTTTATTTGATGCACATGTAATTAATATTAATTTTTTTTTAGTATTAAATGTCTGTTTTTCGTATGAGTGCATGTTAATATTTGATGCTTTTGAATTACAATGACATTTTTTTTATTACAGCAAAAGAAGTTTTGTCAACTTATACTTCAGTTTGATTGTGTTAAAAAAATATTACAAAATTGGAATTTCCCCCCTCCCCCCAACACACACAATAGTTTTAGTTTGATCGTCATTTACAAGCAGTGGCGCATCTAGGAATTTGTAGGGGCTTTTGGGGCCTGGGGGACTTAACCTCTTTGGGGGCACCACATACATCATCATCATCATCATTTGTCCTTTGGGTTCCTTGTGGAACACAAGGCCTCTGTCAAAGCTCGCCACAGTGTACGGTCCCTTGCCAGTCGCTTCAATTCTTCCCAGCTCTTTCCAGTTCTTCTAGCCTCATCTAACATGCTCCATCTCCATGTATGCTTGGGTCTTCCTTGCTGGCGTTTGCCCTGGGTGATTCAATCTAAGGCCTGCCTAGCCTTGGTGTTATCTTTCCGAAAGGTGTGTCCAATCCATTTCCATTTCCTTACCATGATCTGTTGTTCTACTGTCTTGTGTCCACACCTCTCCCACAGTTTGGAGTTTTTGACCTCGTCGAACCATTTTATTTTCAGAATATTTCTGAGGCATCTGTTAACAAAGGTTTGGAGTCTATTTTTAGCGCATTTTCGAGAAGTCGAATGCGCTATTGCACCCGTTTTGTCCGTCTGTCATCACCTTTGATCACAGCATCCATAAGTCCTAGACCCATGATGTATATATGTTTTTTGTATGTCCTGACCTGCCATTTGTGCATCAACACTCAGTTACTCGATCCGTTAAAAAACCCCGTTAAAACTACTAAAAACTTTGCGAATCGAGAGGTAACACTGGCGCAGGGAACGGCCGCCATTGCCGGAAGTCGAATACATCATTTTTCAAGCATTCAAGAGTGGTGCGAAGGCGTGCAAAAGAATTAGTTGTTTTTTTGTTGTTTTTTTTGTTGACGTCATTAGAATATGTGTAAAAGTTTAGAGAGTTTTACGTCATAATTTGTGGTGACTTGTAGTTAGATTAAAGAGAAAATAAAAAATTTTTAAATGTAAAGAAATGACTTTTAAATTAAAAAAATGTCAGGTATATTCATTACACAAGAAAATTCATAAAAATATGTCTAAAATCTAAACACAATTACTGATAACTACATAATGTTGATATCTAACATAAGTACTGATACATAATACGAAAATGCGCTAACACGTCCTGAGTTCCAAAAGGGACCAGGCTTAACATGATTTTTTATTGTCTCTGTCGTTTGCCATGTTTCAGATCAATAAAGTAGGACCGTTTTAACTTTGGGGTTAAAGATCTTTACTTTTGTTTTGATAGAGATGTATGTAGATCTCCAGACCTGCTTCAGATTGGCAAATGCCTGTCGCGCCAAATTTATTCTTCGTTCGATGGCCTCATCCGTTCCCCCTGATACACTGACCACACTCCCAAGATAAACAAAGTTGTTTACTTGTTCCAAGGTACAGTTTGCTTCTTGTAAGTCACCATCTTGCTGGTAGTTAATTTTCAAAAACTTTGTTTTTTGAATATTGATTTAAAGTCCTACTCTTTTCCCAGTCTTGTTCACTGCTGTGAGTTTGACTTGCATGTCTTGAAGTCTGTGGGACAGAATGGCCAAGTCATCTGCTAATTCCAAGTCCTCTAGTTTTTTCATTAGGTTCCACTGGATTCCTTTTCCTGAACTTGCATATGCTTCTTTTGTGACCCAGTCTAACACAAGAAGAAACAGAAGTGGTAAAAAGAGGCATCCTTGTTTGACTCCACTTGTGATCTATCGTCCTGTGATAGTGAATGACACCACAGCGATTCCAGTATTATACTGAATGACTGTCATAAGATGTGTGGTGTGGACTGTCATAAGATGTGTTGTGGTGTGGACAGTGGTATACTCAATGACTGTCATAAGATGTGTTGTGGTGTGGACTGTCATAAGATGTGTTGTGGTGTGGACAGTAGTATACTCAATGACTGTCATAAGATGTGTTGTGGTGTTGACAGCAGTATACTCAATGACTGTCATAAGATGTGTTGTGGTGTTGACAGTAGTATACTCAATGACTGTCATAAGATGTGTTGTGGCGTGGACTGTCATAAGATGTGTTGTGGTGTTGACAGTAGTATACTCAATGACTGTCATAAGATGTGTTGTGGTGTGGACTGTCATAAGATGTGTTGTGGTGTTGACAGTAGTATACTCAATGACTGTCATAAGATGTGTTGTGGTGTTGACAGTAGTATACTCAATGACTGTTATAAGATGTGTTGTGGTGTGGACTGTCATAAGATGTGTTGTGGTGTTGACAGTAGTATACTCAATGACTGTCATAAGATGTGTTGTGGTGTGGACAATAGTATACTCAATGACTGTCATAAGATGTGTTGTGTGGACAGTAGTATACTCAATGACTGTCATAAGATGTGTTGTGGTGTGGACAGTAGTACACTCAATGACTGTCATAAGATGTACATTTATTGAACCCACAGCCTTGAAGTCATTAAAAAAATGAATGATTTGAACCAAAAACTTCAGGTAAAAATAGACTGACCTCGTTTGGTCCAGAGTGTCCCCTGCATGTCATGGACCAGTCTACAGTAGCCATCTATGAGATCTGCCATGTCCTCCACATCGTCCAGTGTCTTACATGTGATGGTCAGTGGCTCTGAGGCACCAACAATTTTCAGCTGCACTACCCCCTTCCCATCATCCCCTGTCATGGTGTGGATGGACTGGACCTGAGCAAAGTCTGCCATGTGTGTGGGCTGAAACAAAATGTAACTTCAGACTGATGGAAATTGTTATTTCAGTCTAAACATCTCAACAAAAATGATTCTCAGAAAATTTATTTGAACCAAACTTTAGATGAATGAATTATGTAACATCACAAAATTATTAGTCTACAAATTGGTGTGGTACAAATGTCAGCTGACAACTTTGTTTTGTGAAGATGTTAAAAACCATGACTACTTACTATTGAAGAAGTTAAATGCCATAGCTACTTACTATTTAAGATGATAAAAGCCACAAATACTTACTATTGAAGATGTTAAATGACCATGACTACTAACTGTTGAAGAAGTTAAATGCCATGACTACTTACTATTAAAGGTGTTAAAAAGCCATGAGTACTTACTATTGAGATATTAAATGCCATGACTACCTACTGTTGAAGAAGTTAAAAGCCATGACAACTTACTGTTAAATCTTTTAAAAGACATGAATACTTACTGTAAAAACTTTTAAAAGACATGAATACTTACTGTTGAAGCTTTCTCTGTTAAATAACTAATTCCAACATCAGGTCCTATCACAATTTCAACAGAAATACTCCAACCAGACTGTAAGGAAAAATGTATGTGATTATACATCAATTATTTCATTATATTTTCAGTGCATAAAAACAACTAGGCCTTGTGACACATTAACTTGGTAAAATTCCTGGATAAGTCTATTTAACTTCATTCACTCAAGGGAAACTATCTTTTTGACTGTTTATTAATGTGCTACATATTTAACATATTTAGTTACAAACATATTTGTTACTATTTATAAATGTGCTATATATGTAACATATTTAGTTAATCAATATTCATTGCTATTTATTAACTAGCCCAAGTAACTTTTCCTTGTTTGATAAATAAGAAATATTAAATTTCCTGAAATGTACACCAAGTATTATATAATTATAAATTCTCAAATCCTCTTTTTACATTAATAGATAAGCTAAACAAAAGACTTCAAATATATTTTTTTTAGCCAGACTTATGATTTATAATTATTTTGCACACCACCAATACACACCTTGTATTAAATTATAAGATTAAACAAAGTCATAGCGTTACACATCCAGTGAGTGACTTGGACTATTATATATTATAAGTGCTATATATTTAACTTATTTAGTTAATACATATTTGTTACTATTTTTTAGTACTTTTTAAAAATTTTTATTAATACTTTTTCAAAACTTTATAAATTTCAACTATTTCTACAATCCAAAAAAGCTTCTTTCAGCCTGCTTTTAAAATGTTACAGATATTGTCAAATCAAATATTAAATAGTGTGAGCAAAAAGTTATGTTCTTTTTGGAATGCAGCAAAAATGTATTTAATTTCTGAACTCATATAACAGGACAATGATGCACTTTAATTGTCCTACAGCACATACTAATGAGATGGTCTCATTTGTACACATTTGACCCACTTACCCCTAAGGCACATCTGAATCTTTCATGGTTAAAGTTGTACACAGTAAACAAAGTCTCAAAAAATTTAAAAACACACTCCGACTCAGTCAACTGAGCATAGTGACGAAATTGCTGCTGAATCACCTTGCGGAGTGCTTTGGACTGGGGAAGAAAAAATTTGATACTGTTCTTAAAATGGGTGCAAGTTAAAATAAAAAAGGTAAAGCTGTTAAAATCGACATTGAAACTCTGAAGAAATGGGAAGGAAATTTTTAAAAAGATCACAAATAAAGAACTTTATTATTGAGTTGAAAGGGGAAATAAATACGTTTTTGATGATTTAGCTCTTGGATATTTCCCCCTTTCATCAATATAGCATCTGTGTTCAAGACTGATATTTTGTCTCACTATAGATTTAAATGACTTATAAATTGTGCTGTAAATACTAAGATCAGTGCCATGCCTCATGGCTACACTTATGTGTCAATTAAAATAAACAAAATTTCAACGTAAACAAGTTTTGAAAATGTAAATCAACTTTTTTAAAAAGACCTATATCATATAGAGTTAATTTCATAATATAAGTCTGTCGAGAGGGGGTGGCCTCTACGTGGCTCGACAGACGAGAAGGGTCGCGGAGCTGACAGTGACCTGAAACTGAAAACTCCTGGCAGGCAATGCCAAAGTCCAAGGTGTCAGGTGCTAGTCACACATGATTACAGTCGCTGTATGGATCGTAGGCAAAGCATTTAGATGCTATGCTGATGATGAAAACCAAAGAAACCGTTGAGGGTCGGGTTACTCCAAAGCGACCGTTTCAATCCCCTCAATTTACTAGCAACGGTACTGAGCTGTGCCGGTTTAGGGCCAGGAGCGCCAGTACGGATTAGCTAAACGAACTGCTAAGAACGAGGCTGACGCCAGCTTTGAGGAAACCTTCCAGTGGGGGTTACACCCTAGGGAGGTCATTGATGATCCCCTGCATGGTGGCGGTCCTAACCATAGAGACTTTTAAGCTTTGACGGGGTGGTGCCAAAGTACTAGCGAGTCAAAGTAGGGAAAATTCCACCCCTCCTTCAGGAGGTCGTTTACAATCTTGTGTCCTGGACGCCCAGGTGGCCACTTCAGAAGCAACCACTCCGGAGGGGGGGGGGGGGGGGGCTTCTCAGCTTATACGTCCCCTAGGGGGCCAGAGAGCTGAGGGGGTTTTCTGGGAAGCCCCATGAAGAGCGCTGGCTCAGGACTGCTGATTTTTTTCCACATGTAGGATCATATTATAGGTGATTTTTAAAATATTGTCTTTATAAAAAGGATTGTATTAATGTTTAAAGCCCCATAAGGTTTTAGTTAAACTTCCGCCTCATTCCTGTAATGATTTCCCGTATTGCGATCAACGGGTTATAAAATTTAAAAAATTGCTTAAAATTTATTTTTATTATTTTAGTCATACTGACTTCATCTTTTAGGATAAGAATGGTTATTTTACGTATCTAAATGACTGTCTTGAGTGTAATACTAATTTTGCATGTAGTTTATAATAAAGAATAGCAAAGTCGCATCATAAAAAAAAAACCCGTAAAAACTACAAAAAAAACTTCGTGCAACGAACAATAATAGCAAGGGAAATGGCCGCCTTTGCCGGATGTCAAATACACTTTTTTTCACGCAATGAAGATTTTAATTTTCCTGTAATTTTGTTTCTAAAGAGAGTTCTATCGAGGCGCGCTTTACCTCCCTTTGGCGACTAGGCGCACATTACAACGCTTTGTCAATTTAAACATTAAAAGTAAATAGAAATTGACAGCGATGTGTGAGTGGTGGAATGTGTGCATAACTCTTAAAGCCCCAGAAGGTTTTCAATAAACTTCCGCCTCAGTCCCGTAAGGATTTCCCGTATTACGATCAACCAGTTATGAAATTAAAAAATTTGCGTAAAATCCATTTATAATATTATTGTCATACTGACTTCATTTTTAAGGCTAAGAATGGTTATTTTACGCATCCAAAAGACCATACTGAGTTTGAAACAATATTTACCTGTAGTTTAGTACTATTATTTTAGTAATAAAGTATAACGAAAACGTATCTTCGAAAAAAAAACGTTAAAACTACCAAAAAACATCGCGAATCGAGTGATAACACTAGTGCCGGCAACGGCCGCCATTGCCGGAAGTCGAATACATCGTTTTTCAAGCATTGAAGAGTTTATACTTTCCGAGATCTCACTTCTAACGAGATTTGTATCTAGGGACGCATTACGACGCTTTAGGGATAGCGGGAAGAGACGCATTACGACGCTTTGCGACTTTAAGAGTTAAATAAAGAAACAAGAACCAGTCAACCCAATGCTATTATGAAAATTAGGAGTGCAAATTTTTTTTTAAAAATTGTGTAATAGTAATGAAATTCAAAAATTGCAATCTATAAGGATTTGATGTTTTAGAGGTCTAACAGGTGCTGAGTAAGATTGCTAATAATATCTCTTTATGTGTTAAAGCGTTGTAATGCATCCCTGACCGCTATTACCAAAGTTAGCTAGCACTCTTGTTAGAAATGAGATCACGGACAGTAAAGGCTCTCCAATGCTTAAAAAATGATGTATTTGACTTCTGGTAATGGCGGCTGTTTCCCTCCTTAGTGTAATCACTTGATTTGCGAAGTTTTTTTTAGTTTTTACGGGTTTTTTTCAAAGATGCGATTTTGCTATACTTTGGGTACATAAAATAACCATTCTTATCCTAAAAGATGAAATCAGTATGACAATAATAATATAAATGGATTTTACGCAATTTTTTAAATTTCATAAGCAGTTGATTGCAACTTGGGAAATTCTTCCGGCACTGAGGCGGAAGTTTTCCGAAAACCTTATGGCACAAGAAGAGTTATATTTCTACAGAGTTTCAATGCCAATTGTGGGTAATCACAACGTCTAAATATTTAAACTTAATATGTTAATATCTGTCTTTTGTCAAAGTTACTCAGATGCTAGTCTCAGTTTGCCATTAAGGCCCCTGTAAACATCGGGTGCGTTGTTTGGACAAAAAATGACCTAAATAAATGGATAAAACTTTGTTTTGTCTTTACCTTCATACTGTCTATCACAGATTTGGGCAAGAAACGTTTCAGACCGACTTCCTTCTCCAGGTAGTCAAAGTTTGACTTCTTGTCTAAGGCAACTTGTGGCATGTCTTTAAAAAACCGTCTGAAGACAGAAAATACAACATGGGTATATTTAACATCTTATTTTCCGGATAAAAGAAGCTAATTATCTGTAGATAGAAAATAGAACATGGATAATTATATAACATCTTATGGTCAAGATAAAATAGGCAAATCTGTAGATAGAAAATAGAACAAGGATATATAGAGCATATTATCTTTCAAATACAATAGGCAAATCATCAATAGATAGAAAATAGAATGTGGGTATGTAACATGATCTAATAAAATAGGCACATAGTCAAATGTTACAAGAAATAAACTAATGAATAGATTAGTGTGTAGGATGGGGGTAGGGGATAAGTATGGGGAGAAATGGGTCAAGTTGAGCAGGTTATATGGGAGGAAAGGGAAGACAGAGAATGGTAAAGGGAGGGCATGGAAAGGGAGAAAAGAAGATATTAGGAAGGGCGACAGAACAGATCGAGAGATGAGGTAAAGGTTAGTGAGGGATGAGGTGAGAGTGGAAACTGCATGAAGGAAACCAGAAAGGGGGGGGGCAGAATACTGAAGAAAGAGAGCTCATGTCAATGTTAATACCATAGCTCATGTCAATGTAAATAACAAACTTAATTTCATTGTAAATAACATACCTCATTTCAATGCAACCCAGTTTGATTGCTATTTCAGGATCTATATGGTCAGCTATTTCTTTCAGGTAATCTGATCTAACCTGAAATGAGTTTCAACGTTTTTTTTTATCTAATGACCACATTCTGTCATCCACTTTTATCTATTGACCACATTCTGTCATCCACTTTTATCTAATGACCACATTCTCTAATCCACTTTTATCTAATGACCACATTCTGTCATCCACTTTTATC
>MUZC01004522.1:186023-208885 GCA_002072015.1 Radix auricularia | reverse complement strand
ATCCACTTTTATCTAATGACCACATTCTCTAATCCACTTTTATCTAATGACCACATTCTGTCATCCACTTTTATCCATTGACCACATTCTCTAATCCACTTTTATCTATTGACCACATTCTGTCATCCACTATTATCTAATGACCACATTTCTGTCATCCACTTTTATCCATTGACCACATTCTCTAATCCACTTTTGTCTAATGACCACATTCTGTCATCCACTTGTATCTAATGACCACATTCTCTTATCCACTTTTATCTAATGACCACATTCTGTCATCCACTTTTATCTACTGACCACATTCTGTCATCCATGAAAAGTATACACTTGAACAAACAAACTGGTAATGATAGTTTTAAGACTAAATACAAATTCAGTAAATAAATTATAATTAGAAACATTTCTCTTTAAATTTTCTTTAATCATAAATTTTTAGTAACCAAACATCATTTAAAAAATAACTTTCTTATAGCATATGAGTTTTATTTCTTTGACTTTTTTTTTTCTAGACTTGCCTGGTCATAGAGATAGAAGAATGTGACCTTGTCTCTTTGATGGAGTTCTTGAAAACTTTTTGGTAAATAGCGTACTCTCAATTCATATCTGAGGCAAGAGAATAACATAATATAATTAATTAACATTAGTCTTATAGATAAATTAAACTGTCAACTCACTTACATGCATACTCTGGAAAGCTTGAGAATTCTCTCTTAAAGCTTTGACTAGTACCTGGACAACCTACGCAATCTGCTGGTCAGTACCATACATCAGTGTCTAGCCGACCTAAATCCCCAGCGCCATCTGCTGGTCAGTACGATATTATCAGGGTCTAGGCTGTCATAAGTCAACAGGTGTACAACTGTCATAAGTCCACAGGTATACTTCTGTTTCAGGGACTTCGCTGCCATTAGTCCACAGGTGTACTACTGTTTCAAGGGCTAGGCTGTCTTAAGTCAACAGGTGTACTTCTGTTTAACGGAATAAGCTTCCATGCTGGCTATCCAAGTCCTTGGTGTGGTCTAGCCAGTTAAAACCCTGAGCTACCAACAGAATTGTCTAATTACTTAAAGATTTAAATGTCTTTATATGTGGTAATCCTGACACCCCTGATTTAGAATGCTATGTACTTAAACATTATAAACCTAAAGAATTTACCCTTAGCAATTTTCAGATATCTACCCTCACCAATGTTCCCTTCAAGCTAAATAGCTGTGCAGATATATGACTGACGCAGTGCAGCAGCTTAGAATTACTGTGCAGCAAATATTATAAAACATTGGATGCTGTGAAGCTTTGTACACAGACCAACGAACATCAGAGGGACATTGACCATCACCCCTTTTAAGTGTTGAGCTTTTGGTTTAGAAACGGAGTAAAATAAAAATGAAGCGAATTTCAAAAATCCCCATCCACTATTGTGTAATTAGAATGTGCCTCCTAGGCCTACCGGAGATCATCTGGCAGAAACTTGGCCTCATACTTCTGTCTGACCTGGTACATGCTCAGGTCATTGTGTAACCAAAAACTGAGTCTCTGAGATATGACCACCAGTCTCAGGGCAAAACATCTGGCAAACAGGCGGTCACCAGCGGCCAGTCGGCCCACCACCAGTTTGATGATGTCCTGGGGATTGTGACAATACAGAATATTATTCATTGACATGACTAGACAATATTCTGGGTGATTTAAAAATTAGTGTTATTTTTTATATACAAGAAAAGCATTATTGGTATGTAGTATGTAGTTAATCGATGTGACCCTTGACGCAATAGGATCATAAGGTTGTTACAAATGAGTTTTTTTATAAGTAGTCAACTGTTTTGTTTGGTTGGGTTTTTTTTGTGTTGATTTTAAATTCTTTTACAAATTTCTCTTTAAAATGATTATTTTTTAGTTAAAACAATTGTAAGCATCATAAAGTATTGTTAATGTAATTGTGAAATCCAATTTTGATAGGCACTGTTAACAACTATAAAACATCACTAAAAATATGGTAGGCCGTTTGTACATAATTTTTTAAATATATATTTTTGTTTTCTTTACTTAAAACCTACACTTCAGAAAACTTTCATTAAAATAAACTATAAATAACCTAGGTTTATATTATATGGCTTCAAATTCTAAAACAATCAGTTTCATTTATATTGTTTGCCCTCACAAGTCATGTGTTTGTAAAAAGGGTTTGCCATCAATTTGGCCTAAGTAGTTCTAAAAGTCTCAAGCAGTCCCACTACCATCTTAACGCTACCCAATCTGTCTCATACAGTCCCAATACCATCTTAACACTCCTCAATCTCCCAATACAAACTTATATCCTTCTACCATCTTAACACTCCTCAACCTCCTAATACAAACTTATATGCCACTACCATCAGAACGCTCCTCAATCTCCTAAACTTATATCCCACCATCAGAAGACTCCTCAATCTCCTAATACAAACTTATATTAAAATATCATCTTGAAACACTACTCAATTTCCAATTTCAAAATTATATCCCAATACCACTTCACAAACTGGATTTAAAGGGTAACAATATTCCATTTCAGCTGCATGGCTGCTCAGATATCTGACCAACACCGTGCAGCAGTTTAGAATAACCATGCAGCAAATTTTGTAAAATTTTCTATGCTGTGCAACTTTGCACATTAGTTTTTATACTTTGCACATGGACCAACAAAGCTTAAAGGGAACATTGAAAGGGACCGGACCCAAAGCCAAGAAAGGTGAAAATTTGTTAATATTTGTTGTAAGGTTTGTCTGAAAAAGGAACTCTAAATTTCCCAATGTTAAGCTAATAACCAGAGCACCCATTGAAATAACTCAAGGATATGTTGGACATTCTCACCTTGACATCGGTAGCATCCCCATACTTGACCATGTTGAATCCTCCATTAGGGAGATGGAGTTTCAGAATAGAGCGGTCTATAGGTTGCTGCAGCATCCTGCTTCCTCATCTAATTGCTGTCAGGAGTAGCTGCCCTTGTTTCTTGATATACACTTAAGTAGTATAGTTCCTGGTCTTGATAGTGATTGCTTTCAGTGGACCTCATGACCAAATTGACATACTGAGGAAAAAAAGGTCAACGATAGATGATTTCAAACATTGTAACAATTTTTTTAATTTCTTAAAGTCTAATTGTTGTTGTACTTGATGCAGACATCAGTTAAATCTCACTCTTTACTTTGTCTAGTATTAACATTAATTTGTTGATGCTAGGTCAATGGCAAATGATTGCATAAAGCACAAATTAAGTGACATTGTCAAAATCAGGGTGGAATGTTCTGTCCTTACTTACAGTCATATTGTTATTGACATGAAAGGTATAAAACTGTCCTTATTTACAGTCATATTGTTATTGACATGAAAGGTATAAAACTGTCTTTATTTACAGTCATATTGTTATTGACATGAAAGGTATAAAACTGTCCTTATTTACAGTCATATTATTATTGACATGAAAGGTATAAAACTGTCCTTATTTACAGTCATATTATTATTGACATGAACGGTATAAAACCATCCTTATTTACAGTCATATTGTTATTGACATGAACGGTATAAAACCGTCCTTATTAACAGTCATATTGTTATTGACATGAACGGTATAAAAGGTCCTTATTTACTGTTATTGACATGAACGATATAAAACCGTGCTTATTTACAGCAGAGCTATTTGATGTAAGAATGATATCAAATTGAGTGTTGGTTTTTCGATAGAGATGATTCAAATGCTCCAATTTTAAGTGTTGTAATAACTCAAATCTAATCCAGCCTACCAACTACAACTAAAGGAACCGTGTTGTAATAAATCAAATCTAATCCAGCCTACCAACTACAATTAAAGGAACCGTTTTGTAATAAATCAAATCTAATCCAGCCTACCAACTACAACTAAAGGAACAATGTTGTAATAAATCAAATCTAATCCAGCCTAGCAACTACAACTAAAGGAACAATCTATAATGTCACAGCATCAGCTGTTTGAAAGAGTCTGAGATTTTTTTTTTTATAACACTAAGTAAAAAAAACAGAAAAGGTTTTATGATTGCTTAAAATTCATTTCTTTAGTGAAACAGTGAATGAGTTCTTAAAGTCAGAAACTATACAAGTATTAAAAATACCCTAAGTTATTCCAGTGATCAGTATTAAAATTACGAGAAAGTTAGGATCTTAGAAGCTATTCTATCTTCCAGTACAACCTTCAGGCTATTGTATCTACCACCTAGAATCTATTGTATCTACCACCTAGAATCTATTGTATCTACCACCTAGAATCTATTGATCTATTGTATCTACCACCTAGAATCTATTGTATCTACCACCTAGAATCTATTGTATCTACCACCTAGAATCTATTGTATCTACCACTTCGAGGCTACGGTATCTCCCACAACCACCTTGAGCTATTGCATCTCCCATTACCACCAAGAGGCTATTGTATCTACCACCTAGTGGTTATTGTATATCCCACTAGAGCATATTGAATCTACCACCTAGAGACTATTGTATTGTATCTACCACCTAGAGACTATTGTATCTACCACATAGTGGCTATTGCATCTACTACCTAGAATATATTGTAACTACCACATAGTGGCTATTGTATTTCTCACCTAGTGGCTATTGAATCTACCACCTAGTGGCTAATGTATCTACCACCTAGTGGTTATTGTATATCCCACTAGAGCATATTGAATCTACCACCTAGAGACTATTGTATTGTATCTACCACCTAGAGACTATTGTATCTACCACATAGTGGCTATTGTATCTACTACATAGTGGCTATTGTATCTACTACCTAGAATATATTGTAACTACCACATAGTGGCTATTGTATTTCTCACCTAGTGGCTATTGAATCTACCACCTAGTGGCTAATGTATCTACCACCTAGTTGCTAATGTATCTACCACCTAGTTGCTATTGTATCTCCCACTACCACCTAGTTGCTATTGTATCTCCCACAACCACCTAGTTGCTATTGTATCTCCCACTACCACCAAGAATCTATAGTATCTCCCACTACCACCTAGTTGCTATAGTATCACCCACTACCACCTAGAATCTATAGTATCTCCCACTACCACCTACTTGCTCTTGTATCTCCCACTACCATCTAGTTGATATTGTATCTCCCACTACCACCTAGAATCTATAGTATCTCCCCCAACCACCTCATTGCTCTTGTATCTCCCTCTACCACCTAGTTGCTATTGTATCTCCCACTACCACCTAGTTGATATTGTATCTCCCACTACCACCTAGAATCTATAGTATCTCCCACTACCACCTAGTTGCTATAGTATCACCCACTACCACCAAGAATCTATAGTATCTCCCACTACCACCTACTTGCTCTTGTATCTCCCACTACCATCTAGTTGATATTGTATCTCCCACTACCACCTAGAATCTATAGTATCTCCCCCAACCACCTCATTGCTCTTGTATCTCCCTCTACCACCTAGTTGCTATTGTATCTCCCACTACCACCTAGAATCTATAGTATCTCCCACTACCACATAGAGGCTATTGTACCAGTTCCCTCTATGTAGAATGTTGTTGGCCCACCTTAGAGGCTGGCACAGTGATAAAACAACATTGAAATGTCAGGGCAGCATAACTGGCATAAGTGCCCCGGTGCAAGTGAGTGGAGGGAATAAGCGTGTGTTTGGGTGAGTGGGTAGGGGCACAGCCACAACCAACAATGCCGTGGGAGGGTAACAATCCACGACAGCATGAGAACCCCTGGCCCCACAAAGAAAGACGAACCCCAAGCCAGACGATCTAATTAATGAATTTCCTGGGGGCTGAAAGCTCAAGATCACGTCATTTTGAAGACTTGTTTGAAATAGTTGCCATCAAAGGGAGAACACGCAGACAGTGAGGGGGACACGGGGAGGGGTGGGGAGTTAAGGTGAGGAAATCAATGTAACACGTGCGTCATGCACACGCTGGGATAGACATCGCCGATGTCGGTGCTTCAAAATCAAAATGTCCTTACATTTAAAGGGTTCTCACATCTTACGATCAATAAATTTGTACAGTTGTTTATTTGTTTGGAAGCGTTGTATCGGCACAAGTGTGTCAGGCTAATTTGTTATGTGTGGATGAGTTGGTATGTGGAATAGGTGGGTCGGTGTGTCAGGCTAATTGTTTAGGCGTTTGTGAGTTTGTATTGGTAATAGGCGGGTCGGTGTGTCAGGCTAATTGTTCATGTGTTAGTTAGTTGGTATGTGGAATAGGCGGGTCGGTGTGTCAGGCTAATTGTCCATGCGTGGGTGAGATGGTAAGTGGAATAGGTGGGTGGGTGTGTTGGGCAGGTGGTGGGCAAATAGTTCATGTGTGAGTGGGTTGGTATGTGCTATTAGTGGGCTGGTATGTGCTCTTGGTGGGTTGGTATGTGCTATTAGTGGGTTGGTATTTGCTATTAGTGGGTTGGTATGTGCTCTTGGTGGGTTGGTATGTGCTATTGATGGTTTGGTATGTGATATTGTGGGTACTGGCGGGTTAATATGTGCTATAGGTGGGTAGTGTGTGCTATTGGTGGGTTGTATGTGCTATAGGTGGGTTGGTATGTGCTATAGGTCAGTTGGTATGTGCTGTAGTGGGTTGGTATGTGATTTAGTGGGTTGATATGTGCTATAGGTGGGTTGGTATGTGCTATAGTGGGTTGTATGTGCTATTTGTATGTGTAGCGCTTGGTTGCACACTGCTAATTTTATTTGCAACGCATAAACAATGTACTGTAACATATTGTAACACTAACACCAACGTTAGAATATAATATTTTGTAGAACTGGACTATACAAATACAAGCCCAGGTGATGGTAGCATCCAACATACCACTATAACAGTAGCCCTAGTCCAAGTGATGGTAGTATCCAGCAGCAGTAACACTAGACTAGACAAGCCAAAGGAGATAGAGGCGCCTCAAGCAGACGCTAAGAAAACAAACAATGAATGTTGCCTCAGTTATTGCTGCCATGCCGTCTATGAGTCATTAAACAATAAGGTAAGGGAATCTTTCCCAGCTATTGCCTCTTGGGACTAGGCGCACAGGCGCACGATAGAATTTCAATAAAATGGAAGGTTGGGTAGGGGTGAAGGGGGGGGGAGACAGGCTGAACTTGGTGTCGCAATAAGAACATTTTGGATTAATTTTGATTTGAAACACTTGATGTATACTGCCACACCCCCCCCCCCCCCCCAATCTGAGTTCTGTCGATCCTACGCTTGATATTCTATTCTTTACCCGGTATTTCCCAACAATTCACCATCTGGTTAAAATAGCCATTCCGTCATTCATACGTGTCATTGAACAGTCCAATTAATACGTTCAACTCAGAACATTTTTTTTTTAAAGCTCTTAAATACGTGTTTTGTGAGCAAGCTGATTTGACAACAGATAGAACGTCTAGATGGGCTTATGGTTCAGAGGCCCACATGACAACTGATAGAACGTTTAGACGGCTGCATGGTTCAGAGGCCCACATGACAACAGATAGAACGTTTAGACGTTTAGACGGCTGCATGGTTCAGAGGCCCACATGACAACAGATAGAACGTTTAGACGGCTGCATGGTTCAGAGGCCCACATGACAACTGATAGAACGTTTAGACGGCTGCATTGTTCAGAGGCCCACATGCCAAGAGATTCAAACATAAAAAACGTAGTGAGATCCAGTACAAATTGTTTTAGTCAAACTCCGGGTTTTTTTCTTTTGGCGAATTTTCACCGCTGCAACCCATCCTGCTTACATCTAAGGCACGTCAGACAGACTCTGGGGCGATATGACTGAGTTGAGAATCACTGATGATGTACATACCAACGCAGGTAAACCACATCAGTACTGAGTTGGGAATCACTGATGATGTACATACCAACGCCTGTAAACCACAGCAGTAGTGAGTTGAGAATCATTGGTGATGTACACACCAACGCCTGTATTCCACATCAGGGCGAGTGATACGTTTGCCAGTGTTTTATTTCAATTACTTTTAAATACAGTCAAGCTCCTGGCCATTCCCCCAGACCTTGACTGATATGGGACCATCAATACTCAACAGTCCCATTTCACCAGACCTTGACTGATATGGGACCATCAATACACAACAATCACATTCCAAAAGATTTGGACCGTTTTTAGACCATCAATACACAAGTGTCCCATTCCACCAGACATTGACTGGTTTGGGACAATTAATACACAGTCATATTCCACCAGACCTTGACTGAATGGGAACAACACCACACAACAGTCCCATTCCAAAAGATTTGGACTGACTTTAGACCATCACTACACCACAGTCTCATTCCACCAGACCTGGACTGACGACACCATCACAACACAACATGTACCCAATATACCTCACGTTCAAAGAATGAATCCTACAAGCGAAATGTTCCTTGCTGTTGGTTAACAATAATCGTTAAAAAAATTAAGATTTAAATTTTTTCACGATCAATCGACCCCCCACTTATAAATGTACTGGAAGTCAAAGAGTAAAATATTTTGGCTGATAATATAAAATAACATCAGAACGATTTTAGGAACATTTTTGTTTTAAGTAGGGCTGTTATCGATTAAATTAAATTTTATCCTTAACTTTTGAAAAATTACCGATTAATTAATCGATAAATTTTGTTAAAGCTAAAAATAAAGATGTACGATGTCATTAAACTGAAAAGTTGTTTTTAAAACGTAGTTTGCAATAAAAAAAAATAAGATAAATAACATATTAAAGTTTAGGCACTTGGATGGAAACTTCAAATTAATTTTAAAATATATGAAAGTAATACAGTTCTATAGAAATTGTTTGATGATTAACAAAAACATAAAGATCATCTTTTTATCCCAAGTGGTTCAAAAGTTATGATTTTTTTTCTAAGACCTCATAATTACTTTTTTTTCCCTATGTTGTTTTCCTTCACATTTTGTGCCCTTTTAGGGCATTTTTGAAATTCCCATAACATAAGTATTTAATTTATTTAAAAAAATATAATACTGTTAGGAGATATATTTAAATATAAGTAGTTCAATATAATGTCAATTAATTTAAATTTTGTTATTGTTAAGTAATTAAAAACAATGGTTTTTTATATATTTGTCCTTATAAAACAGGTTATTTTAAAGTTTACACTTTCGAAATCTCTTTTTTAAATGGAGAAGTTTGTACTTAAAAAACCAACTATGATTAATTATTAATTAATTATTAATAAATCGAGAAAAAAATGTAAAACATTTCTTTAATTTTAATTACTATTTTATCGATTAAAATAATTTTAATCGATAAAGAAATTTACTGATTAATCAAGAAATTAATCGGTAATTTCCGCAGCCTTAGTTTTAAGCTATTGATTGACGGGAATGTTCAAAGTTTTTATAAAGTTTGACTACAATGGTTCTAACACTTTGTCTACTTATCAAACCAGATGAAAAGCATATTAAGCTAATGGCATTAATGGAATCTGACTCAGAGACAGAAAATGACGACAGCTCTTCTTATGAATTACTGTGTTACAAATTGGAGATGAATTCCTGAATACATTAACCCTCTACAATGGTGGAAACGTAATAAACACTGATAACTTATAATATCATTCCTTGTTAAGACCATTTAGTGCATACCAGTTACCCCAGTTCCATGTAAATGATTGTTCAGCTCGGCTGGTTATATTGTCAGTTAGACCCGCTCATCACAAACCAAATAATGACGACACACTTGTCTTTTTGCCTAATTGGTTAAAAGATGGCATATAAAGGAGACATTCAAGTATTACTTAGATTTTCAGCAAGAACTTTCACTAATTGTTACTTAATATGACATCAGAATTTTTAATATTTGGCTTTAATCAAATTTAACTATTAATTATTCATAAATTTTTCAAAAATTAATTATTAAATTTAAATTAATCTTTAACAGCCATACTTTATTTATAAGTCTCAACTTTGAACTTGTAATAAAATAATCGGTACAGATTGAATCTGAGTGGATAGTATGGAATGTTGGCATAAATGTGACATGCGCATGTAAGTTAACAATATTACAGTGAACAGTTCTGTTTTGTTTGTAAGAGACTTTTTCGTTTGATTACCATGTTTGAGCATGCGACTTGAGAGACTGACTTTTGAGACCGCGTGTTTATGTTATGAGGTGGACTCGGGTAGCTATAAATGTAATTAGTAAAGTACCAGCAATTAAAGTCAGTGGTGTCTTGATGTGCTGTGTTGATTCACAGTTTTACTATTTCACTTTTTTTAACAAATACGATCAGTTCTTGAGGCACAATTTGCGTTATTAAATTTGAGAAAAAATTTAAGATTTAGCAAAATGATTTTAAAATCAAAAGTTTTGGATGATGATTTTTCTTTTAAATTGATGTAGCCAGTAAAGAGCAGTAGAATACGCCCCTGAGTGCATTGTTTAACGTCTACGATTGAGATAAGCCACGCCAGCCTCCAGTCTATTTAATGTTTCCACTAACAGAATCTGATAAGATTGAGTTGTGTGCAGGGTAGTAAGGCTGGAATCTGGGTGATACTAGTAAATCTTGGTGATACTGGTACATCTTGGTGATACTGGCACATATTGGTTATTGGTGATACTGGTGTACATCTTGGTGATACTGGTACATATTGGTTATTGGTGATACTGGTACATATTGGTGATACTGGTGTACATCTTGGTGATACTGGTACATCTTGGTGATACTGGTACATATTGGTCATTGGTGATACTGGTACATCTTGGTGATACTGGTACATATTGGTTATTGGTGATACTGGTGTACATCTTGGTGATACTGGTACATATTGGTGATACTGGTACATATTGGTGATACTGGTGTACATCTTGGTGATACTGGTATATATTGGTCATTGGTGATACTGGTGTACATCTTGGTGATACTGGTACATATTGGTGATACTGGTGTACATCTTGGTGATACTGGTACATCTTGGTGATACTGATACATCTTGGTGATACTGATACATATTGGTCATTGGTGATACTGGTGTACATCTTGGTGATACTGGTACATCTTTTTGATACTGGTACATCTTGGTGATACTGGTACATCTTGGTGATACTAGTGTAAATCTTGGTGATACTGGTGTACAACTTGTTGATACTGGTGTACAACTTGTTGATACTGGCACATCTTGGTGATACTGGTACACATTGGTGATACTGGTGTACAACTTGTTGATACTGGTACATCTTGGTGATACTGGTACATCTTGGTGATACTGATACATATTGGTCATTGGTGATACTGGTGTACATATTGGTGATACTGGTACATCTTGGTGATACTGGTACATATTGGTCATTGGTGATACTGGTGATAACTGGTGTACAACTTGGTGATACTGATATATATTGGTGATACTGGTGTATATCTTGGTGATACTGGTACATCTTGGTGATACTGGTACATCTTGGTGATACTGGTACATCTTGGTGATACTGGTACATATTGGTGATGTTGGTGTACATCTTGGTGATACTGGTACATCTTGGTGATACTGGTACATATTGGTCATTGGTGATACTGGTGTACATCTTGGTGATACTGGTACATATTGGTCATTGGTGATACTGGTGTACATATTGGTGATACTGGTGTACATCTTGGTGATACTGGTACATATTGGTGATACTGGTATATATTGGTCATTGGTGATACTGGTGTACATCTTGGTGATACTGGTACATATTGGTGATACTGGTGTACATCTTGGTGATACTGGTACATCTTGGTGATACTGATACATATTGGTCATTGGTGATACTGGTGTACATCTTGGTGATACTGGTACATCTTTTTGATACTGGTACATCTTGGTGATACTGGTACATCTTGGTGATACTAGTGTAAATCTTGTTGATACTGGTGTACAACTTGTTGATACTGGCACATCTTGGTGATACTGGTACACATTGGTGATACTGGTGTACAACTTGTTGATACTGGTACATCTTGGTGATACTGGTACATCTTGGTGATACTGATACATATTGGTCATTGGTGATACTGGTGTACATATTGGTGATACTGGTACATCTTGGTGACTGGTACATATTGGTCATTGGTGATACTGGTGATAACTGGTGTACAACTTGGTGATACTGATACATATTGGTGATACTGGTGTATATCTTGGTGATACTGGTACATCTTGGTGATACTGGTACATCTTGGTGATACTGGTACATCTTGGTGATACTGGTACATATTGGTGATGCTGGTGTACATCTTGGTGATACTGGTACATCTTGGTGATATTGGTACATATTGGTCATTGGTGATACTGGTGTACATCTTGGTGATACTGGTGTACATCTTGGTGATACTGGTACATCTTGGTGATACTGGTATATCTCTGTAGAATACTTATACATGTCTAGTGGAATACTGGTACGGCTAAGAGGAATACTGGTATAGCTTGGTGGAATAATCGTTCACCTTGGTTGATAATTTAACATTAGTAAGATTAATGTCCAGTAAAATAAGTATCGTAGTTGTCTTGTAAAAATAAACAACAATGTGGGTGAGACTGCCATTAGGCTTAGTAGATGAATAATATGTTAACGGGATAAGAGGGAGCCTGACAGAACCCCAGTTTACATATTATTCATCTACTACTAAAATAAAGTAGGGTAATTGTTCAGTAAAATAAAGTAACGCCATTGTTCACTAACATGAAGTAACGTCATTGTTCAGTAACAATTTTAACATAAAGTAACGTTATTGTTCAGTAACATAAAGTAACGTTATTGTTCAGTAACATAAAGTAGCGTCATTGTTCACTAACATAAAGTAACATCATTGCTCAGTAACAATTTTAAAATAAAGTAACGTTATTGTTCAGCAACATAAAGTAGTGTCATTGTTCACTAACACAAAGTATCGTCATTGTTCAGTAACATAAAGTTACTCAACAGGAACAAAAGATAGTTTATTAGATGATGATTGTTTAGTCTATAAAACAATTGAATCAGAACAAGATAGCAACATTTTACAAAAAGACATAGATGACTTAATAAAATGGGCAGCTAACTAGAGTATGTCTTTCCATCCAGAAAAGTGTCAAATGTTAAGAGTAAACAAGAAAAATAACTAAATCAAAAGTATTTCAATAATGCAAAAGACCTCATCATCATCATCAGCCCTGTGACCGTTGGGGGGAGCGCATGGACACACCAACAGATAACGTCAGTTGTGGTCGTTGGGGGGGGGGGCATGGACACACCAACAGATAACGATCTCCGCAGTTGCCTATTTTTAGCGGCGGCCAGTAATTCACTCAATCCCATCCCTACCCATTCCTTTATGTTGTCATGTCAGTGTCAGCATTTTCATTGTCGATCTCTTCGCCGGCCCCCTTCTATGGTGCCTTGAAGGATATTTTTAGTCAGGGTATTCTGTTCCAGTACATGACCGAACCATCCCATCTTGCGTCTCTTACTTGTTATAATTATAATAATTTCTTGACGAACCGAAAAGAACTTGCCCAAACTAAAGATGCAAAATAATTAGGAGTCATAATAAATGAGAATAAATGGAATCTCCATGTCAATAATGCAATTAAAAAATCAAACAAAACATTAGGCTTCATAAAAAGAAACTTTTACAAACAAGAATAACACCATTACTTAAATCATTAATCCTTGAAACATTGGAGGATAGAATAACCAAGAGGAAAGTAGTAATAGTAGTAAGTATACATAAAGCAATTAATTCTAACTTAGAAGTACAACACAAAGATAACTTAATACACCCCTTAGATAAGCATAAGAATAAAAACATTTTTCATATTCGGTATGCAAGAACAAACACATACAAATTTTTGTTCTTCCTGTCCGGAATTCGGGCGTGGAATGGGTTGCCAGAAGAAACCAGGAAAACCAACACTGTATCAATATGGGTGAAATTCGATCATATTTAACGCTTCGTCAGCAGCCGCATAAAAGTTAGCTCGGGTCAAAACGGCCCCTGACAAATTATTTACATTGCTTAACACAATTTAACTTTTTTTGCATTTTAATCTTTTGTCAACATTTTCACCTTTAAAGAAAGTGGTCAAATTGTAAGATTATTTCTTGTGATGTTATTATATTATTTCTTCTCAACGAACCATTGTTACTTGATACCATATAGAGCAACTGTTATTAAATTGTGATGTTATTATTATTGTTTCTTGTGAACTAAATCGATACTGAATCGTGGATTAAACATACTAATATAATGCATGATTGTATTTTTTATTCAAATTAAACATCTATTATATCAGGGCAGATTTGTTCGGGGCCCTTTTGACCAGGTCCGTTTTGTCGGTTAAGCCTTCGTCAGGACACACGAAAGGTCGCGGCACTCTGTCGATGAAGTCTTTGATTAAAACAATCGTAACACTGAAAAAGTACTAACTGATAGTGATCTATTTCTCGTCCCATTAAAATTCATGAGTAAGACAAAGACCATGACTATATCTCTAAATGATACACAACTGGAAAACTACACATTTGAATGACATATATGATAAAAAAAATATGGCATGGTGTTAACCCGAATGACGACACACTATACTCTTGAGACGGCTTAGGCTTCTACTATAACTCATCTTCTCAAACATTAGGCAGCATCATAAGACACTGACCTCCACGCATGACTTCATGATGATTGGACCGAAATATATAAACTGTGTACCAGCCTAATGACATTGCTTAAAATTGCTTGCAATCTAGTCTCACCAAAGTAATTTGCAATGAACACCATCAATAAACCGTTAAATGAAGATACTGTTCTACTGTTACTGAACTGTATATCCTGCTTTGTTACGGTGGTCTGTTGTCATTGACATGCTAATGGTTCACATGTACCTGTGTTTAGAATGTTGTCATTGACATGCTAATGTTCACATGTGCCTGTGTTTAAAATGTTGTCAATGACATGCTAATGCTCGCGTGTGTCATCTTTTATCAACGAACGAATCGTACAGGTTACTCCTCTTGAAACACCCAAGCACTCTTGCGCGCACTCACTCGGCTGCCCGTCTACACACAACAGACCGTGTCGTTACTTTCCTAGAACACAATTGACCGTGTCGTTACCATCCCAACACACAACAGGCCGTGTCGTTACTTTCCCAACACACAACAGGCCGTGTCGTTACTTTCCCAACACACAACAGACCGTGTCGTTACTTTCCCAACACACAACAGACCGAGTTATTACCTTCCCAACACACAACGAAAACTGACCATGTCGTTACTTTCCCAACACACAACAGACCAAGTCATTACCTTGTCTATTATGAGCGGTTCAATCGTCATGTGTACAAGCTCCAACACCACCGTAGGCCAAGCATGTCAGTTGAGATATTTACAATACCAGAGTGTTATCGACGGCTTACATTTCTAAATCATGTACTCCAAAAGATTATTTTTGAAAAGCGCCATCATTGAGCTGAGTCGCTGAGTCTCATCTGATCCTCCCCCCCCCCCAACCTAATGACAGCATTAGTTTTAAGATACAGCCTCCCCAGTAATGTCTCCAATACAGTATTTAGTTACTGTCTATCAACATATCATCATATAGGCCTGACCTTCTATTTCACACTCGTTATGCTATAAATAATTCTTTTGAAAAAGGAGGATTGAACCATTTGTTGTAAGAAGCAACTATGAACCACGTTAGTGACAGCAGATCAAGAGAAACAAAGACTCGTGTAACTGATGTTAACTGACCATTCAGTGTAAACTGGGGACTGGTGTCATATCATCATATCATTTTTGAATGAATTCTTCCAGAAATAAAGAGAGAATGTCCATTGTTATTTATTTCTGGTCACACACAATAAAATGCATAACAAATATATAATAAATCCTTGCTTGGTTGATTGTTTTACACCAAAAAATATCTGCTGAACAAAATGGCATGATGTGAGAACCGCTAAGTTATGTCAAGGTCGACATGGAAAATGTGTTGGGTTTTTGCGGGCCGGAAGGTACGATGACGCAACATATCTATTACCTAACAGTGTGGTAATATTACAGCGGGCGTAAGAAAGTGACAAGTGCACGGGGATAAAGCGCCAGGTTTATGGCTAAGAAATGAAGGAGGAGGCTCTGGTGAGCAGAGCGTGCGGTGTTATCATGACGTCTTGGGTGATACGAGGATTCGATTGGACGGCGTCAATTTGAAGGAATCTTGTCAACAAATATGGCTGCTGGAATGTTTATATACTTTGGTATTAACTTGACTGGATATCACTAACAAAGATTTTTTTAAAAAAACAGTTTTAAAACATTATAAAGTTGCTCACATTAAAAACGCAAAATTGCTCACGTTAAAAACAAACAAACCCTGACGATTAAAAACATAATGAGCGGTCCCTAATCTGCATATATTAAACAGAAGTAGATATGGAAACCTTGACCAGGAGTAAGTCTGGATATCTTGTCCTTGGATATCTTGACCTGGAGTAGGTCTGGATATCTTGGCCTGGAGAAAGCCTGAATACCTTAACGAGTAGCTTCATTTTTCAGCAGTTATTAAACCACACAACAAACTTCATGTGGGATTTGGACAATGTTTCTTTGGTGACGCATATGGCTGTCATAAACCATTATTTAGTTAAACAAAAGCTAAGAGAAAGACTTTGGGTTAGTGAATGGGATACAAAACATACGCTCGGAGCCTGGACGGCGGCCAACAATAGCAAGGCAGCATCCTCGGGCTGAAACAGAGGGGAACGTTCCACCGGATACTGCACGTGAGGAACGGTACTTCAAATACTAACTTGATAGTTTATGGACGGACACATCATTGACAGACTCATCTTGGACGGACACATTACCAAAAGAAAAGATAGAATTATGACGTGTCACTAAAGAGACCTGAAATCCCATGACTAGCTGGCGAAAATCTTGCGGTAGTTTCGAACTGAGCGTAGGCAATGGAACAATCGGCTAAGACTAAGACCTTGCTACAGAACAGAAGAATATCTAATATCTAGACACTCCAGGTGGGGTAAAGACAGTATTTTCATGTATGAGATGTGTAGTATGAGATAACAGCACCAGAAAATGTGTGGTATGAGTAGCAACACTTGTGTGATGTAAGTAGCAACAAGCTTGATGTGTCATGTCGTATGAGTAGCAACAAACTTGATGTGTAGTATGAGTAGCAACACACTTGATGTGTCGTGTCGTATGAGTAGCAACAAACTTGATGTGTAGTATGAGTAGCAACACACTTGATGTGTCGTGTGTGCAAAAACACGCTAGATGTGTAGTATAGGCAACAACACGCTTGATATATATGATCAGTAGCAACACGCTTGATGTGTAGTTGAGCAGCAACACGCTAGGTGGATAGAATGAGCAACGACACACTTGATGTGTCGTATGAATAGAAACAAACTTGATGTGTCGTATCAGCAACAACACACTTGATGTGTCATATCAGTAGCAAAAAACTTGATTTGTTGTATGAGTAGCAACACGCTAGATGTGTAGTATGAGCAGCAACACGCTTGATGTGTAGTAAGAGCAGCGACACACTAGATGTGTGTTATGAGCAGCAACACACTAGATGTGTGGTATGAGCAGCGACACACTATATGTGTGGTATGAGAAGCAACACACTAGATGTGTAGTGTGGTTTCAAGTGACGTCTTCTGACAAGCTCTGGTTCACGACAACCATTAGATCTCACGACAGGATTCTGTAGGTGGGGTAGTAAGGGGGGGGGGTCCGGGGAGGCTGCCCACCCCAACACTAAGAAAGTGGGATGGGGGAATTGTATAGTAGGAGATATGTAATATCAATTTAATTTAAATACTGGTGTTGATTTCTTGTTACCTAGCAGTTGTTAACATAAGTATGTGTCTATTAGTAAAGCTTTCCATTTCTTTTTTAACTGACACAAAACTGTATCTGGTATTTTGTACTAAGCGCTGCACTAGTCGATAGCTGCCCAGATCGTGAGCACATGCACTAAAAATAGAGTCGTGTACTAACTGAGGCTCTCGCAAACAGGACATCATTGTTTCACTGTGATTTCTACTTATTGTTGGTCTAAGTGGGACGACACTAACAACAAAGATAACAAGCAGACGGTTGACACATCTTTAATTTGGCAGCAATATCTTAGTCGTTAGACCAATGGGGAAACTTCTTTTACTGACAGGGAGAAACAGCAACACAGTCGTAAAACCTAGAGGGCAGATGAAATGTCTACCTAGAAGGCAGATGAAATGTCTACATAGAAGGCAGGTGAAATGTCTACCTAGAGGGCAAAGTACTGTCTGTCTAGGGGGCAGATGAAATGTCTACGTAGAGGGCAGATGAAATGTCTACTTAGAGGGCAGATAAAATGTCTACCTAGAGGGCAAAGTACTGTCTATCTAGAGGGCAAATGAAATGTCTGATAGTACATTATAAAAAAACTATGCATTCTTAGACCCCATAGAAGATGCTATTAAAATGTACATTCATATCAAAGATGCCTTTCCTAATGGAATAAAACTAAAGTGAACTATGAATTAATCATTTTGACTTCCTCAACAATCTTTAACACAAAATTCATAATTTTTGCCCCAGCAAAGTATCTATCAATCTATCTACCAACTGTACCTTAACATTCCAGATATAACACTACCAACTGTACCAACAACATTTCAGCTATAAAACACTACCAAGTGTACCTTAACAATCCAGTTATAAGTAGTTATAACACTACCAACTGTACCTTAACATTCCAGCTACAACACTACCAACTGTACCAACAACATTCCAGCTATAACACTACCAACTGTACCTTAACATTCCAGCTAAAACACTACCAACTGTACCAACAACATTCCAGATACAACACTACCAACTACCAACTGTACCAACAACATTCCCGATACAACACTACCAACAGTACCAGCAACATTACAGCTATAACACTACCAACTGTACCAACAACATTCCAGCTATAACACTACCAACTGTACCAACAACATTCCAGCTATAACACTACCAACTGTACCAACAACATTCCAGCTATATCACTACCAACTGTACCAGCAACATTCCAGCTATAACACTACCAACTGTACCAACAACATTCCAGCTATAACACTACCAACTGCACCAACAAAATTCCAGCTACAACACTACCAACTGTACCAGCAACATTCCAACTATAACACTACCAACTGTACCAGCAACATTCCAGCTATAACACTATCAACTGTACCAACAACATTTCAGCCATAAAACACTACCAACTGCACCTTAACATTCCAGCTATAACACTATCAACAACATTTCAGCTATAAAACACTACCAACTGTACCAAAAACATTCCAGCTATAACACTACCAACAACATTCCAGCTACAACACTACCAAAAGCATTCCAGCTATAACACTACCAACATTTCCAAAGACATCCCAGCTACAACACTAACAACTGCACCCAAAAAATTCCAGCTATAACAATACCAACTATACCACAAAAAAAAAACAACCATAGAGTCTATTGCTGTGCTAAACTATTAGAGATGATTTTTATAATTAGTGTAAGGGGTGGAATGTTTTCAATAGTTGATAATTAATACCTTTGGGAAAGGGTAAATGAGGGTAACCCTCTGATATTTTATGATGGGGTGATGAAAATATTGGCCCACTCAAATTATCGACCTACCTGAGTAAGATCTTGGTCAATGAGATTTTAATACAATTTACTATGTGCATTATAATAAATGTTATAAAATAACTATATAAATTACTTAAATATAATAATTTTAGACCTTTAAATAACTAATAAGTAAAAAATTAATTCAACTGAAGTAAAAACACTTTTAGAATACATAATTCCAAATGTTTTTGTTTTAACTTATGATATTTCACAGTAAAAACCACAAACCAATACCAATGAGGTATGATGATTAAAAGTATAAATAATAAATAGTATTACTTACTTTACAAATCTTAAAATGTTTAAGAAATTTTAATGGAATTTTTTAAATTGTAATTTTGCCAAGCATTAGTTTTTTTATAGCTTTATTTAAATCTTAGACACACTTATTATTCATTAATTTAATTAATAGTTAGTATATTCAAAGCAGCCTGATTTAATAATATAACAATACAAAAGCTTCATCAAACACATGCACTTTTGAAATAATACATCTATTAGTGGATGAGCCCTGAAATCATTTTTTCTAAGAATTGTTCTAAGTGACCTATGAACTAAACTTTAAATAGCAGTATGAGTATGAGTAGCATGACTAATTTATATTTACCAATATGGTCTAGGGTGACACTTGACATTGTCTATGTAAACTATGTTAAGTATTGATTATAATTTTAAATTCTCCATCACTATGTAGACTAACTCATATTAAATGCTAGGGTGATTACAATTTAACTCAAAGATATGAACCCTAACGCAAGGTCCTGAGAGTTACTGAGTTCATTGAGTCTGATAAACTTCACTCTAATCAAATAGCTAATCAAAGTCAAAGGTATCATAATATCATAGTATCATAAGAGTCATGTGTGTGTATCATACAACATACAATTGATGGATAAATGATAATTATTGGGAATAATTTATGTCAATTATTGGATAAGTTTAAGAAAAACATGCAGTTGAATATTAATACCAGTAGTATTAGTACTGTTCTATTAGTATAAGTCATTATTTTCTTAGTACTAGCCCTCTAGCCTAAACTACTTATTATTAAATTACTAGACATTATTATTTTTATGAATTTTGAAGCATAGTAAGGGGCCGTCCATAAATGACGTCACGCGATTTTGGCCGATTTTTTACCCCCTCCCCCCCCACGTCACGCGTTGTCACAAAATATGGGGAAACTTCTTTTACTGACAGGGAGAAACAGCAACACAGTCGTAAAACCTAGAGGGNAAATACACTAAATTTTCTATTTGAAAATAAGTATGTTTCAAATCACTTTTTTGTCATTTAAGTATTTATTTAGAGTAGGCCTACATTGTAATATTATAAGACGCGTGAAGCTATGTAAAAGACATTAAATAAATTGTAAGCCAGTGATTCTCAAACTTTTTCGTATCAGACGACCGGCAAGAATTTTTTCCATTGCACCAGGTACCATTGCATTCTTTTCCATGATTTTCTCTGTACTTATTTGATAGCATAATGAGCCCCTACACAACTTAAAGCCCTATAAGATTAAGTATGAATTCAGCTTTTTTTATATATTACATTTTTTTTAAAAATGTTTAGTTGCCAAGGCAAAGCAAGACAGCTAACGAACAATGCAGCGGTAATGTCAAAAACCATTTGATGTGATTAGCCTTCACGATTAAGCTCGCGAATGTGACTATTGATATTAGAATGATCATTGCATTGTTGATAGACCTAGAATATATAGATACAAGACGACAGTTAAGTATATGCACATCAAAGGCATTTGATCTAAAATTATCACATTGATTTCACCTCTCATTTTTCTAAAAATTATTAAGTATGCGTTGGAAGAGGAAAATGGTCAATACTGTACGAACGCCACAATTGTGCAGGAAAGTAGGGTGTAATCTTGTGCATCGCAAAATACAGTAATTCTTGCAAGTTGAGGACTGAAAAAATACTATGACATTATCATAACTTTTTACTCCGAAGCTCACAAGTTTGTTTATTTGTTTATTTTTTCAGTTCTTTTTTCTTCAGGATTTCATGTACGTCACACAACAGTTGTAAATATAATGTCACCAATGGACGAGGCGTGTTTAAATTGTTGCGTCCTCTTGTGGAATTTATAAACTAATGAAAAATACATGGCTACCGCTATCGGTCTGTTTAACCAAAGGGTCGGTAAACAGCGATAAATTATCTCATTTGGGGTAAAAAGGGAACTCTTGGGGGTAATGCTAAATCATTGTGGGCATAGAAAATTTGCTAGAATCCGCTACTTTTGGGTTTTTAGTAATGTTAACATAAATTTTTATAATTTTATATTGAGGTCTCCTATTGGACCGGTCCGTTTTTTTATATTTTATTTTAATGCATAAAAAAATATTGACTATAAATAATAACTGTTAACGTCTTTGTTTATAAAAAAAAAGTTTTTTAAAAATAATATTTTTAAAATGTTTTTTTTTTTTAAATCCCTCAATTGACTGATGGGCATCCCGTAAGACAGAGGTCAGCAAACAGGGGTAAATTAACTCATCTGGGGTCAAAAGAGAATTATTGTCCAGACTCATTTGGGACATATAACATCCACTACACTCCACTAGATATATTAAAATAGGTCATGTGTACGTTTACACTTGGAAAATATGCCCACTATTGAACGGTTCCTTCCAGAAAATGCATTAGTTAATTTTGTCATCTATGTAGATTTCTTATTTACGTACTATATGAAGACACCTAAATCCACCCTACTTTCATTTATATTGACACGAGTGACAATATTCCTAATCTGACTGTATCAAGTATCCTTTCTGTCATATTTAAAATTAATGTCTTAAAAGCTGAGTTCAAAAGAAATTTGTTTTGTGCTCCTCTCGAATTGCGATGTCAAGAATTTGATGCATTCAGTAAAGTTAATGAATACTTTTGACTAATTTTAAATGGACACATTTATCATTATATTTAGAATGGCCAGAGGCGTTTGACCAAAAACCAATAGAAAAATATATCAAACTTAAAACTTTTATTATTGTATTAAATAGATTCCCCTCCCCCACCCACCCCCTAATAGAAACTCCGTGTCGTTTTGACTTAAAATATCTACACATAATCCTATTCAGATCTTTTTTAAGACACTTGTCCTGTTGGTAAAACTCACCATATGCAGT
>MUZC01004522.1:158187-185989 GCA_002072015.1 Radix auricularia | reverse complement strand
GGGGGGGGGGGGGGGGGGTAGATAACCGACCAAAAAAAAAAGTTCGCAGACTCCTGTCGCGATTGAACCAAACGACGCAAAGTAACAATTTTGTATGTTCTCTTGTGAGTTCTCAAACTTAAGAATTATACATGTAATTATATTTAGTTTTCATGTCTTGACGCCAACCGGTGTATTATGGCCTATCGACCGGTACTTTGAGAAGCACTGAATAAAAAAAGTCATTAAAAATTTTAAGTGACCAAATATTTCAGTGAAAGTTTTATTTAAAGTTACCCTTTCGATGTGACGTCACATTTCTTCAACCCCCCTCCCTCCCCCACGTCACGCATAGTCACAAAAGTGAGACCCCTCTCCCCCCTAGGTGCATGACGTCATTTATGGATGGCCCCTATTAGTAGGATTTATTAGAATTGACAGAATTGTATGCACTATGATACTGCACTGTATTAAATAAGGTGAAAGAATGAAAATAAACAATTTTAATTTAAAGGCAAAGACATTACATTATTTACATTAGACATTAGTTTTTACTTTTACAGGTTGGGGAAAGCTACTACTATAACTTAATAAGTATAGTATAAGAACTAGTACAAGTGAATAGGCCTAAGTGTAAATAACTTATCGAAGTGGTTATCCGCAGAATTCTGGGGATAACGCTATACGTTATCCGCAGAATTCTAAATGAATCTCCTGAGTCGTGAGATAGAAATCTCAGTCACATGACCGCTATTCGGACCCGCTAGACTTAGTAAACGATAATTTTATAAAGTTTACTTTAAATATTTTAAAAGACCATTGACGTTCGAGTCTTCCTGGTCTCATCGTTAGCGCGATGGATAGCTAGTAATTATGTCTGAGGTTCGGTTGTGGAATCTTTTTTTTTTTTCTTTTTTTTTTGTTAAATGAATTAATTGTTAATATTTTGTTCATGATTTAGGTTTAGGGATAGGTTTTAGGGTGTGGGTTAGGTTTAGTGATAGGTTTTAGGGTGTGGGTTAGGTTTAGTGATAGGTTTTAGGGTGTGGGTTAGGTTTAGCGATGAAATTAACAACATTTTAACAAAATGGCAGCAATCGACATGAAAAACAATAAGGCTGGCACTGAGACTTGTGAATATTTCACTGAATTCTCCCTTCCACATCGAACTATTAATAGAATTCTGGGGATAACGCTGAACGTTATCCGCAGAATTCTGGGGATAACGCCTCCCATAACTTATAGTTATAGTATTAGTACTACTTAGTATTTAAATTTAGTATTAGTAATTATCTTAGTAGTCAATGTCTAAGTGTCTCAATTTAAGTATGTCTTATTTGATGCTTATATTAGTTATACTTATTAATAACTTATTATGGCTTTTTAAGTTTTTGGCCTAGGCCAATTTTAAAAAGTTTAGACTACTCATTCTAACATGTATGATGACAGTACAGTGCAGTATTTCAGTGTTAATACTATCTAAATCTACCAACTACTACACTTACTTACAACTTACAGACTTACAGTGTAAGTGTAAGTGTAGTAGTTGGTAGATAAGCTTAGGCCAAAACTAAATACTTAACTAAATAGAAGCTGAACAGTAAGAAAGTAGTGTACCCAAATTAAGTTTAGGCACTTTAGTGACTTTAGGTCTACCAAGTTAGACAATCTCCATTCTAAACTAATTCTACAACTACTTTTAACTTTACTTTACTTCAACAAAATTTAAAATCAATATTATTTTTAATCATTTATAATTATAATTTTAAATTTATACAAAATGAAGACTTTTGAAATTTACTTTCATTTAATTATTAAAATTATAATGCAATATATTATGAACTAGCTTTTGTAGTCTTACCTGATAAGCTTACTGGAACCAAGCGTAATAGTTATACCTTTCCTATTCCAAAGCCAAATGTAATTTCGCTCCTGTAACACTAATTCAACTGTAATAGATAGCGCTACCTGGCGGAAGCCGTAACAGCACTTCAATGAACTTATAAGCAAGAAACTTCGTAACAGAAACTTTCAAAATTGTAATCACCACTCATTTTTAAAATAAATATTTTAAAATAAGTTGACTCAGATTTAATAAATGGTTAGGTTTAAATAAAATAAAAGTAAGATTACAATTAGCACATTCATTTAATGTTATAACAAAAATTATAATCATAACACTATATAAACTATAAATTATATATAATATATTTATTACTATGTCTATAAGTAAGTAAATCAAAAAACTAGACTTTTAATTCCAATTATTAACAATTTAACTTTAACAATTCCGCAGTTTCGTTGTTGTTTTTTAAATGGAATTTATGGCCATATACAGACCAATTATTTATTATTGATCATAAACTTTTGTAATATAAGTTTATATCTCTGAGCAATAGGAAAAATAATAAATCATACCCAGAAAATAATTCATTTCACTATATAAGTCTATTTAAACATATTGTTTTCAATTTTTATAATAATATAACCCATTAATGATAATGTCTCGAATACAAAATTGACAAAATTGTAAATCTATAGTTTTTTACTTTTATTTAATAGTTATAAAGTCAAATTAACAAATTTTCAAATATTTCTTTTAAGAAAAATAACTTCATTCTTTCTAGTGGGGGAGACATATATTTGACAACTCCAATCATTCAATAATTAATAATAATATAATAAAATAATAATTTATATAGCGCTGTAACTGTATCCCAGCCAGGAGCCGGGCTCACAGCGCTTTACATGGAGATAACACTACATTTATTAATTAAATAAACATTCATATCATACTAACTACATAAATGACAATACATAGCCTAAAGCCTATGCCTATGTCCTATTAAATTATGACTATGTCACTTTTTTTAAATTTTAATTTAAGATAGTTTCATTGCCTTTGTTTCAGTTAGTTGTTACAGTATTTTTAAGTGGTAGTCTCTTCTCGTTACTTTGTCAGTCTACTCACCAAGTCGTCAGCTACGCTCTTCTGCAGATACACGCATTCTCTGTGTTCCTAAGACAAGAACTAAAACATTTGGCGAAAGGTCATTCTCTTATGGTGCAGCCAAACAATGGAATTCTCTTCCATTACACATCCGTAGTATTTCAACTACTAAGTCATTCAAGACTGCACTTAAGACACATCTTTTTTAAATTTATTTTCTTATCTTAGATATACAGACGCTCCTTCTATGCAGAAGATAATTGCGTCCTCATACCATGAGAGATGATCTGTTGGCAAGTGATGCAGCGGTCACAGGCCACGGCTATAAGGGTTCCACACATTACCCAGCCGCCTAACTATTGTCTAGTTAGGTACCCATTCAGAGCTGGGTGACTCAGGGACTCTTAAGGGCTAGGTTGTTGTTTTGTTTGTTTTTTTTCCTCTGCCGCTATTGGTAGTCAGCTTCTATAGAGCTACTCAAGGAGGTGGTGACCCGTCAAAACGGCCCCTGTCAAAACGACTCCGACAAAACGGCCCCGGAAAAAAACGTGCGTGCTTGCTTGCCGAAAAAACTTTGAATCGATTTTTAACCCACTTTCTGGTAAGCTAGCGAGCTGAAATTTTGCAAGCAGACTCATGCCGATGATAAAAATGATGTATCAAAATTTCAGATTGATCGAATTGACAGTAATTGAATAATTGAATTTTGATATTATTTTTCTATCTCTATGTATCATGTTAATTTTTTAGTTGTGTTGTGGTGCATATTATGTTCATCGACCTTTCATGTCGCACAATAAGGTGCGCATTACGTTGACATTACTTTTAAAAAATAGTCTACATTCACGATCGGTGCGCATTATTATATAAAACACTTTTTAAGAGACATAACTATAATAATTTTGTATTTTCGGATTGTTTTGCCCTGCGTATTATAATAAACATCCTTATAGTTATGTCTTGTACATAAAGGATTTATGGTGAAAAACTTGTTTTTTTTTATTTTAACTTTTAAAAAAAAAATGATATCAGTAGCCATTCAGTGTTGCTTTAATCCGATTGGATAATAAAAAATAGCTGCTACCAATAGCCGCACCCCTTTTTTATTTATTTATTTGGTAGTGATTATAGCCTCGTCAGGACGACCCAATAGTCGGCTGCATACGCGCTCCCCCACTTCCGGTTATTGCTATTCTTGGTAACATTGTTTATAAAATGATGTTTATAAAATTGAAGAGTTACAAGTATTCACTGCGCCTTTCATTGAACCTCCGATTCTATAGCCTATGTGCATTCAAACAATCTCAAAAATATATCACTAAACCTAACCCAAAACCCTAAAAACTATCACTAAACCTAACCCAACCCTAAAAACTATTACTAAACCTAACCCAAACCCTAAAAGCTATCACTAAACCTAACCCAAACCCTAAAAACTATCACTAAACCTAACCCAAACCCTAATAACTATCACTTAACGTAACCCTAAAGTAAAGTCTATCCCTAAAACTGACATCAAAACAAATCATTTAAAAAAAAAAAATCTTATTCATTATCAATTCATGTAGTATTGTTTGAAAAAAAAAATAGGCATCAATAAGGAATCGAACCCCGGACCTACGATGTAGCGTACTATCTTACTATCAATTCAATACGACCACACAACCACATTCATCTTTGAAATTTTTAACCTTATAAAAAAATGTTACCAAGAATAGCAATAACCGGATTATATTCATCACATCGAAGTTGAAACTTTTCGTTGTTCCATAAAATCCAAACTCCTCCACAGCGCTATTGTAAAATAAAAATAGTCATACGAAATATTCAGCATAAAATTGGAGAAAATAATAAAACTTCTGACCGTATTTCAGCAATAGCAATTAATGAAACAGAATATCATATTTACTTCAACTTCAAGTAGGTCAACTTATTCACCAACTCCCCATTACATACTTTCAGACAGTCTGCCAGCTACTTACTGAATGTTTTAGAATTTCATGTATTAAGAATACAAACGCTATCACATTTACGAACATTGGAGTAATCCTAAATTGGCGTTACGCAAATTTTAACAACTGTTGTTACCTTCCCTCCTCCACTTTTATTTTATCTGTTATAGAAGTTTCTTAAAAACAGAAGATTATTGTATCCTACGCTTCTCTTTGGTTTGTGTTAAGTCCATAAAATGTAGCCACACCCATTTGTTCACATTTAATACGACATAATCTACACATACTTCTTTTATATAATACTTGCTGATATACCCGGCTTTCACATACCAGTATTAGTATTAGGGATCCCATTTTGTACCTACCCATTATGAACCCGATGAATAATGGGATCCCGTCCATTCTTGGTCAAATGTATATATATATATATATATATACAGCGAGTTCATAATTTAAATCCCCAATCTATTTTACACGATATTGAGCAATATGGCATAAGTACAATGGCAGTAAAAAAATAATTATCACTCATATTGGGGCCGGGCCCCTTAACTTCTTAATATTGTTTGTTCTTTTCTAAGCTTTTTAATTATAAATTTCTTTATCTGTTTGCTATGAACTTGGACTTTTTTGCACATTGCCGCGTAGGTTTCTGAAATAATATTTATAAAAATACACCACTCATTGGTTTCTTTAAATTTATTCATTGTTACGGAGATCGATGCAACGCACGACAGGTCTGCTATAGTAAAATAAAACTTTTATTTATTTTATTAATTTTTGTTTTATTAATTTATTTCCAAATTGAACAATTTTATGCGGATGCTCGAAGAGAATCATTTTTGGTGCGCTGATTTATAAAATAGCGTCATCAGGACATAAATTGCAAATTATATATATTTATTGATTATTTTCGGTGCGCTGCTTTCTAAAATTAGTAGCGTCATGGACACCACAGACGGACGTGACAGACATACATGCAAATTATGTATATTGATGATACACACACACATACACACACACACCAATGTAACCTCTCAAACGATTTTTATAGCCTTTTAAAAGTATAAGATAGCAAGAGACGTTACCATGAATTAAAATTTGCTTTGTGCTAAGATTATAATGCGTAGTAGTAGTAAAGGTGGTTTACTGAACTGATACTGTTTTAATACTGATGTTAAATGAAATTTTAATGATGTAAAATCAAAGTGCGTGTGCTTGTAATAGTAATATCGGTAAAGATTTCAGCAATTTATTTTGCTAAATATTATTGACATACTGTCTTCTGAATAATAAATACTGTTATTTTTTCAGTCATGAGAGTTCATGTTGAAATTCGGTGATAGGAGCCTGAGAATTTGGACTATCAATTGGTACTCCATCTATTGGCCCAGGACAAATGGCCCCGTCAAGTCAGCCCCTACAATAATGCCACAAAAATAAATAAATAAACATTGTTTACTTTTACCATTCTAATCTGTCACAAATTCTGCCACTTTAATCAGAGGCGTAACTAGTTTAGTGTCACCCAGTGCGATACCCCATAGTGTCACCACTCACGACCTACCCCAGAGAACCCCTTTGAGTATGCCAATGTGAAATGACGAGAACAAACAGAATTTTACATTTTGGTGTCACCCAGTGTGGTCCGGACCCCTGCAACCTCCTAGTTGTAATAGAAGTTATGGGGTCATTACTTCTGACACCGAGTAAAAGTAATACCCAGTCAACTCGCACGCTCATGTCATGTCAATACCAGTGGCGTCGCTAGGGGGGTGCGGTGGGGGCGGGCCGCCCCGGGTGACACCATCAGGGGGGTGACACCAGACAGTAAAATTCTATATATTCCCGTTATTTGGCACTGGAAAACTCGGAGGAGTTCTATGGGTTAAATCATGACGGGGTGACACCAGGAGCTACCGCCCCGGGTGACACCATGAGTTATCGGCCCGGGTGACACCAACCCTAGTGACGCCTCTGGTCAATACAACAACACAACACGTCTCTCACACTAGTGACGCCTCTGGCTTTAATTTAGATTTACATACCATCGGCGTTTGACACACGTAATCCTCTAAGGAAAACTCATAATTTAAAAATCATCCAGACAACTTTCAAAAAGGACATGTTCAAATAAATTTTGAATCGAAATGGAGCGTTAATACAATAAATTCAAAAGTTTACAAATAACATGTTTACAGTGTTACAGGTAATTAACACAAACTCTTGCATGATTTTAAGGGTATAAACTAGCCTTAATTTCATTTTCTGAGGTGTGTGAAGACTGAAGAGGTGAAATAAAATTATGTGGTTGGCTATGTTTGGAAAGAAGTTAATCGTGATTTTTTAAAAATAGATTATGGATTTTGGACTCTTTATATATATATATATATATATATATGTATATATATATATATGTGTGTGTGTGTGTGTGTGTGTGTGTGTGTGTGTGTGTGTGTGTGTGGAGAGAGAGAAAGGGGGGGGGGTAGAGTGAGAGACATAGAGGGAGAGAAAATGTGTGACGTTGGATTGATCTCGGGTTAATTCTGATTTCGGTAGTTGGTGGAGCAGATTACCAATTACCCTCCTTTCTCCCCTAGAGCTATGTGCTGGAGAATTTTCTGATTTGTAGATGCTGGGGTTTCCTTTGAATTGTATGATGTGAGATTAGTCAAGATCCTAAACTAAAGCACATAGTAAAACTGAAATGTAATTCAGTCGATCCATATTCCAAGTTCATAGTTTATTAAATAGACACGAGTGCCTTACAGTTACAGCTCCACAAACTAAAAAAATTAATCTGACTGACGGTGACGGAGTGCTATAATTAATAATTAATTGATAAAGATTAGTAAAGAAAGAATGGCTCTTATTCATTTTTTGTGTGTGAAACAAGTTATTAAGCTGGACTAAGGAAGATAGTCATGGTCGGTTTATTTCAGCCATATTATATAGAAAACATTCAATACTATGACCACGGCATGGTCTTGCTTTACTGTAACTTATGAATGAGCTGGATGTGAGTAGTAAAGCTAAAGAGTAAAGTGAGTCGATTTAGTGACATTGAATCGTGAAAACTTAGTCTTAGTCTTGCTCTTACTACTTTCAGTGAGAGGAATGTAATAAGTGACCCATAAAAATAAAGTTTTTGACCATATAATATATATCCCTTATGTAAGAGACAGAACTAAACATGTGACTGTGACATTCTCATAGGAGGGTTGAGTAACTTAGACTCTTATAAAGTAAAACCCGGCCTACAATACTAACTTCGAGCCTCAACGACATAAGGGCATCGCCATGGAGATATTCAACCGCAGTCTGTGTGTGCTGCCTGACCCGTCCACTGCCGTCCACGTCCCCAATAGCCGCAGAGCATTTTTTCAGCAGATATGCCACTGTCTCCTCGGCCATACCACATAAACGCCAGGCAGTTTCCCTGTTTTTATCTAGCTTGTGAAAGTAGCTGTTCGACAGTGTCCAGTCCACATATGCGTGATGAGGGACTGGCAACTACGAGGCAGCTTCTACCAAGGATCTCGCTTGCGCAGTCGGGGGATTTTTATTATAAAGCAACCTTGCCGTGTCACCATTCTCCCAGCCCTCTTGCCATTTTTCCATAAAATGGTCTCTTAGCCACAATTTTACCCCCAGTTGGGTCATTGGGCGATCGATTTGGGGCTGGGCAGCGCCCTGCTGCGCCAGCAGGTTGGCTCTTTCCTGCTGTGGTATCTTTGCGTGCCCTGTAATGTACTGCAAGATGACCATGCCCCTGCGAGATCTAATGTTGTTAACAATCTCCAGTACAGCATTGACAAAAATACCAGAACCCCCCAGGAATTTAGGGGGGAAGGGCTCGACTTTAGCGAGAGGTCTGGTGAAAGGTAAAAGGGAGAGCTGTACTCCCAATACCTAACAGAGCCCGGCTCGGCGAGCCAAAGACCGAAAGTTCCTCTAAATAAGGGACATAGCGCCAATGCTGCGTCCACAATGGAATTAAAATTTCTGTCCAACCCTTCTCTCAACTGGACTACAATTAGACAAAACTAAAAGTAAAAGTATTGATTACATTCAAAATAAACATTTACAGACTGAAAGTGACTTAACTCCCAAATGCTCTAAAATGGGTACGGGTGGGGGTGAAATGTTTGAAAAAATTGGGCTGGCAGGTCTAGCTCTGATCATTATGTCTTCCTTGTATGAAGAGTTTAAACAATAAATTAATCTGTCTACTGAAATTACGCCAGGAAATGTGACCACAGGTTATTGATCTTCTTTCCCAGTATCTCCCCAAGAAGGAAACAGTAAAGTTGATGTGTTAGCTCAAAATTAATTTACAAATTACTAGTTATAAGCTCTGGTCATGGCAAAATATTCTTTGTGCACATCATCACTTCATCAGTCTTTTTGAGTTAGAACTAAGTTCTAATCCTGAAGTTAAAATGTACTTTTACTATGACTCATGACATTTTAAAATATTATTAAATGAAATTATTCATCAAGACTAATTTAAATTTAGGAGGCCCTCAGCATTTAAATTAAATTATGAAATTCTGGTAACACTATAAAAATAACATTAAAAATAATAAACTTCCTCATTTATTTATCATCTTAGCTTGTAGAATTATTTTAAGTATGAATATATTAAACCATTATTGTTTGCATATTTGGTCTCTTGTTAGATCCCACTCAAGTTTGACCAACCATGTTGATGCTACCAGCAACATTGAGTAGGGAGGAGATCCCAATCCTCTTTCATGAGCCTCACGTCATGAGAGGATTCAGGCCACTGCACTACCCCTGGATGTCTTACTTTTTAAGTTTGTTCCAGGTCAACATCATCTTTAAAAGTTTCATAACTTTAAACAAAAACATATTTAAAAACAATCTGTATCATTCCCATTCTTAAACTCAAATAAGCAATTAATTAAAACATTTTACAATCTATATTTGTGTGCTTCGAATTTGAAATATTTATTGTACTTGCAGTGCCATTTATAATTATTAGGTATTTTTGAAGGCCTCGAAGAGTAAAACGAAAATATTTTGACTTTGGCTTATCATTATATTTTAAAACGGTAGGGGGGAGTGACTTTGTAAGCATGCATGGGGGGGGGTCCCAAAATGTACGGGGGAGAGGGGGGTTACGATAATACAACTTTTGTGCGTACGTAATATATGGATGGTCCCTAAGACATTTGTTGTTATATCAACAGTGGCACAATGAACTTTTGAACATCTGGACTCACCTGCTGGCTTTAATCATGGTGTTGGTGAGGGCCAGTTTGTGGTGGATAGAGTTTGACCTGCTCCGAGACCCATACATGTGGCCGCTGTCTGTTGGGATCATCACTATGATAATTCTCTATGTCTGCAGCTCTGGTGCTCACTGTTTTCAGAACAGGTAAATTTTATGAAATATTAATATAACAAAACACATGTAATATTTTGTGAAATATTTCCATTGTATTTTACAGTTAGTCTTCTTCAGTGCTTTTTTTGCTAGCAGAATACTCTTGTTACAGCAGATTTTTCCCTCAGACTTTTTGGTCTTACTGCTTTTTTAGGTTGTATTAGTACATTTTTTAAAAGAAAAAGGAAGTGGTCTTACTTGTGCTTTAAATTCAAACTAAGGTTGTTAAGACCGCTCGTTTTTGGGGACCGGCTAACCATTCAAAAAAGATCGGTTAATCGGTTAACCGCTCGTCCTTATATCCCTAATGTTTTGAGAACTAACAAGAGAATGTTGTCGCCTCGCGTCGATGGCATCAAAGCCCGCTTCCTCCCCCCCCCCCGTTCAGATCTTTCCGCATTGCCCTCAATTCATCAATTCATAGCATTTTTTTTTTAAATCCAAAAAATTAACTAAACAGTGATGGTTAATTGTCTTTTTTATATTTTATTTTGAGGACTCGTAGTTCACCGGTCTAAATAAGAGGACAGGTTCAATCGTTCGTTAAAGTTAGCAAGGTATTTTTCATTACTTTCAAAAACCAACGCCTCGCCCCGTCCGTTATGACGTCATGTTTACCTCTCTTGTGTGTGATGCCGGTCAACTCGCGTATTAAAATTAATAATATAATAAAATTATAAAGCTATGGAGTAAACAATGATGATAAAATGGAATTTATTTTTTAAAAAAACATATTATTTTTCAATCGTCAACTCGCCAGAATAATTGAATTTTGCGATTCACACGTTCACCCTTCCCGTTTTTTTCTGTTCAAATAGGGTTTGAGCTACACTCGCCGCACTGTTAATGTGGTAAACAAATGCCTTTGATAGGCAGGAAAACTGTCACTAAAAGACCGTTCTCGAATTTTTGGGCGATTAATCACCCGCTATCTTTGCTACGTCTTTCAAATACCTCTCATAATATAGGTACATGTACTTCACTAAGCGGCGTGCGCCAATACGTTTTTTGAATGCCTGAAATGGACTATAAACCGGTGATCAGAAAATGCGGTTAGGTCACGGCGTCATATGCTTTTATAGCTTTCTTTGTCTTTATAAGAAACAGACTATAATCAATATGAATAGAAACAGCCTCGGCCTTGACCGTTGTTGACATCAAACACGCACTGTTAGTAACTAGTACTATTAGTTGTGCACTTCAGTGAAGCAAGGCTATAACGCGTCATGTACGCACGCTTACAGCTTGGAGGCTGAAGGTTTGATTAGTTTGAATGCCAATCTAGGCTACTTGTCAGCTTGATCGTGGTATCGCTTTCACCGTGACAAAGCGAGAGGGAGAGGCGCGTTACGGCTTGTTTTGTTTTTTGTCACTACGTTACCGCTAGTGTTTTTTTTGTTTGTTTGTTTTTGTTTTCGGTTAAACGGTCCTGCGGTCCTCAATAAAGAGGACCGATCCTACTCTGAGGACCGGCTAACCGAATAACCGGTTAACCGTTAACAACCTTAATTCAAACCCTGTCTGATAAAATGTAGCAGTGATTTTGAAATTTAACAAATTGATCTGATGGTAATTTATTGTGTTCATAAATATGTTTTTAACTGAAAGAAGGAAGTTGCTTTTAATGGTCATAGCACCAGACTACAAAGTGTTGCTGAACTCATTTCTTATAATAAATTCGGTTCAGTTAATAAAATGTCTTCTTTAGTGAGTTTTAATGATAGGTTCTTAAAACCACTAGTTTAATTGTTAAAAAAAGACCGGTTAACCGTCAGTCCATATTTTTACTGTGTTTTGTGAACCAGCAAGAGAATGGATCAAATTTTCACCTTGCATTGTCTGATTTGACATCAAAGCACCCGTGACCTACCGAAATGTTGCCATCAAAACAATGATTATTAAAAAAAAAAATTGTCCAAACAAAAAATTAACTAAAAATTAACTAAAAATTAATTATGATATTCAATTTTAATTTTAAGTATTAAAACGGCATATCAACAAATGTTGTCGAGTCAGTTTGTTTTTGCTGACCGGTTAACTGTTAAAAAAAGTGCCTGTTTTACTGTCCAGTCTGTATTTTCTCTTGAAGTTTTTAGAACCAACAAGGGATGGCATCAAAGTTTCGCCTCGCGAAGTCTGTTAGTGACATCACCGCCTGCTAGCATTCAGTTCTCATGCATTGTGCTCCTTTTCCAACGCAGACAAAATAAATTTTTAGAAAACATAAAATTTTATATCAATGTGGTAATTTTAAATCTAAATCCCTTGGCGTGCACATACTTAGCTGGAAAACAGTTGATGTAAGACCAAAATTGAATTTGAGGATCGGTCTAGTAGGCCTATCTTTCCTCTTGTAATATAAATAGTAACACTCACGGCCTTGGCCATAATTAAACTTTTAACATTACCGCCGTGCTGTGTTACTTCTGGTACTATGTTTCGGCAACTAAGCGAATTAAAAAATAAATTAAAAATTTTTCACTAGCGTACTCCACTAACAATGATGGCGTGTATTTTTATATTATTTATTGATCGGAATATTAAGAAAACACTTTGATGTCCTGGTCACTTCCGTATTGGCTCTGGTATTCTGCTGTAACACAACAAAAATTATCTCCTGGTAATAGGCTAATACCGACTAATTGAATTTACGGTAAATCTGTCCTGATTACACAGGACCAGTCCTAGTCTAACGGTTATCTTAATCTTAACATACTGTAAATTTTTCTTTCCTGAACAGACAGTAAGTTTTTTTTATGTTCATCAATTGATTTTATTTGCTGACTTTTTTTGTTGTTGATGTTTCAGGTCAGAGTTGGTCCACTACACCTGTTTCATGTTTGACTATGCTGGCATCGGCCTGTACGGGTTTGGAAGCACCATGCTACACTACTGGTATTGTCTTCATGAAACTTTCATGGGCTCTTTATCCCACCAGGTAAAATAATATATAGATCATCTGTCAAAAGCCTTAAAGATGTAAGACTAGAAATCAGCTCAATGACCATATAAAAAGTATTTATAAAACTGATCTTATGCTCAATGTAAATTGATTTTGAACAAGTACTTTTAGTTTTGGAGGAATCATTTAGTATTTCTCTTCTTTTAAATATTACAACAACAAAAAAAAATTGATGATAAAATATTTATGATATAATTATCATTCTTAAATGTCATAACTGTGCCTCTTGTTACAGTTTTCTTTTTATTCCCAGCTTGCTATACCAGTTGGAGCAATTCTTGCTGTCCTAGTCTGTATCTGCTGCTCTATTTCTAAAACAAAGTACAAGCGACCTTACCCTTTCACTCGGCGTATATGGCAGATGTCCTCCGTTGCCTCTATTTACATTTGGCTGATATTTCCCATTTGGTAAGAGGAGACTCTCATACTCATAAGTTGTTTTCTTGTTGTTTGTGGGCAAGAAACTATGTTATTACCCATTGGTTAAAAAAAAATCTCTATTCAATAAATGTCTGCAATGTATTTTTCCCTTTTGTTTGCATTTCAATTAATTTTCTCAAGTTTAAACTGAAAAAAGTTTTGGAAAAAAATTTCTTTCTCTGACATTTTCTTAATTGTTTGTCTGTTTTCAGGTACAGAATTTGGTTGTACGTCCACACTGGAGACTGGGATCCTAGTTTTAAACACCACATTCGGCAGATGTGCTGGTTTACTTTGGGTGGATTTTTTTTTGGCTCAGACATTCCTCAAAGGTTTTTTCCCGGTAAAAAAAAAAGTTGGAAATATTGAAATATAATGTGTGAAGTAAATGGTAGTGAAATAATTTGAATATACAGTCGAACCCACTTACCTCGAGCTCGGTTAGCTCGACCACCCTATTATGTCGACGTTTTTTATTGGAACCGCCAAATTCTCTCTTTGTCTTAGCATTTTCTCGTCGTTTAATTCGATTTTTTTAAGTCGCAGAAACCTCATAACACGAGCACAAAAAAGGGTCAAATTTGCCACTTAACATTGGTTATCTCGATCCCCATGACCAATCGCCAGCTTTTGAAAATGTTAGCTATGATTTTTTTATAACCAAGGGAAGGGACCAAAGTTTCTGCCTCACCAGGGTCTGCTGGTGACGTCACAGCCCACTTGCGTTTTGCTCTCAGTGCTGTGTTGCTTCTGGTACTATGGCAATCACCGGCTTTTGAAATTCTTAGTTATTTTATAGCCATCAAGGCCACGAAAAAGTATCAGCAGACGATTAAAGGCAAAAAACAACAAAGCATTATAGACTTTTTAAAGAAATCAAAGTAACTGCATATATACGATACGTTTCAGAGATGTGTTGGAGAATAATAAAAGTTTTTATCGATAATCGACGTTGGTTTTTATTTTAAATTTGTAAATTTCTGCTGTCAGTTGGTGCACATATACCTTTTGTTGTTAGCAAACATGTATGTACAATTTTATAGCATGCCGATAGCTTCATCAAGCAAATAACGGCAGTGCTGTTGTGTTAAAAAAAACTCCAAAAACACGTGCATGAACATTATCATTTATTAACGCTAGTGATGGGACGATACCAAAAACAAAGGCTGCTTACTGTAAACAAGGCTCCCCAGATTTTAAAATATATAATATAACAGACTACAGACAGTTTACCCACCCCCACTCTCAATCTCCCACACCATTGTTGTTGGTTAGTCCTATTAGCATCAAGTTACCGAAGGAATTCTAAGTCCATTGTAATCTGAGGGGATCGTATGGAATAATAAAATGTACCGTGTGCAGACTTGTTGTCATTGGCAACCATTCATCCTTCAACTTCATTTTGACTACATGTATTACATGTACTGTACTACTGCTTTGTTCTCATTGTTTCATTCATAAGAAGTGGCCGTGTGCAAAAGCCATTTAACTATTGGTTAGAATTAATTAAAATATGTCAAAGTTGAAGGTTCAAAAGGAGTACCTAATTTATTTGTGTACGTTTATATAGAGAAGAGTTCGCTTTGTCATGAGTCATATATAGGTCACGATAGACCATTCTGGGTCCATTGTAAGCTGAGGATAAGCTGACGGACCCAAGGAAGATGATTAGGAAGAGAATGGTTCGGGGACAATGAGGGGATGTGTAGGTTACTTATTTGTGTAGCTTGTAAGGAAAATCAAGCAAGTGGCTTCGAAGGCACAGTATCGCTCAATCTGGGAATCACCGCAAAACGGCGTTATATTTAAACTTAAACGGTCTTTAAAAACGATCGGTCTTAACAACCTTAAGAAAGAGTGAAGAAATAGGGTCCCGATATTCCGATACGATTCTGATTAATCGTCCCATCACTAATTAACGGACAACACGTACATAAAGAAATTTCAAGCGCATGTTAATATTTTGGCGCCATATTGGTTTTCGCTTTAACTCGATCATCGGTTATGTCGATGCCATTTTTCATACCTCAACGCTGTCGACTTAAGCGGTTTCGACTGTACTTAGACTTAGAGTGTGAAGTAAATGGTAGTGAAATTATTTGAATATACTTAGACTTAGTGTGTGAAGTAAATGGTAGTGAAATAATTTGAATATACTTAGACTTAGTGTTTGAAGTAAATGGTAGTGAAATAATTTGAATATACTTAGACTTAGTGTGTGAAGTAAATGGTAGTGAAATAATTTGAATATACTTAGACTTAGTGTGTGAAGTAAATGGTAGTGAAATAATTTGAATTAAGCTTAGACTTAGTGTGTGAAGTAAATGGTAATGAAATATTTGAATATGCCAAGCAGCCAGGTCACCTCATCTTGAGTACTGACAAAAGTAAACATTACTATTGAATATATTATATAATATACCTCTGCTCCTGACCTAGTTCTCATTTGTATGTTGATTTGTCTCCCCTTCCTCACATCCAGGTACCTTTGATATCATTGGTCACAGTCACCAGCTGTTCCACATATGCATATTCATGACGACCTATGAACAGCTGAGCGCCTTGTACCTGGAGCTGACCGACATCAGTGACATCATCCACAACATGGAATCCCCGACACTGCTCAACACCTGGGGCGTCCTCATCCTGGTGGTGGTAGCCAACTCTGTCGTGGTCTACTTGTTTCACATCTCTGTACACAGGAAGCTAGAGGAGGAGGACAGCAAAAAGAAGGATGGCAGGGAGGACCAGGGGGAGGGAATGTTCAAGGAAAAGGCTGAACCTGAGAGTAATTTTTCAAAGAGGAAGAGCGCTAATGGCGATGGCTGTGATGTTCATCTTAGGAATGGGGTGGTCCACTAGGGACAAACTTTAGGGGTGTGATGGTCATGGGGCAGTCCACTGGGTAAAAATTTAGGGGGTGTGATGGTCATGGGGTGGTAACTAGGGACAAACTTTAGGGGTGTGATGGTCATGGGGCGGTCCACTAGAAACAAACTGTAGGGGTGTAATGGTCATGGGGTGGTCTATTAACTGTAGGGCGGTGATGGTCATGGGGCAGTCACTAACTAGGGGGTGTGATGGTCATGGGGCGGTCACTAACTGTAGGGATGCTGTTTGGCTGTCTTAACCTACTGGTATGTATCAGTTCCTATATAAGAATAAATAGTTTTTGAACTATTCAGAGACCTGAGAGTCTGCCATGGTTCTGTTTGAGAAGTTAGATGTCACCTGATCATCTACTGGAGATTGTATGCCCCCCCAACCTCCCTCCCGGCAAACTTTTGTTAATTTTTCAAAAGAAAAAACTACTCCATAAGCCATGGGTTTTATTTCCTTCAGATAAATAGAAATTGTTAAACATGGCATTTAATTGCTTTGACATTTCATGGGTTCCAAACATCTCCTGATTATAGGCATCCAGTCAAAACATCTTCTAAATTAAAGACATCCAGTCCTAACATTTTCTGATTATAGACATTCAGTTCAAACATCACCTGATTAAAGACATCCAGTCCAAATATCTTCTGATTAAAGACATACAGTCCAAATATCTTCTGATAAAAAACATCCATTCCAAACATCTCCTGATTAAAGACATCCAGTCAAAACATTTCCTGATTATATTGATTAAAGACGTCCAGTCCAAACATCTTCTCATTATAGACATACAGTCCAAACATCTTCTGATTAAAGACATCCAGTCCAAATATTTAGCACATAACTAGGCCTCCGTAGAAGGGGAAAGGTTTATTTATCTTTTTATTCTACTACAGCTGTCTGTTTCTATAGCTTTTAACTTTTATGACAAAAGAAATGAGATTAGAATAATTCTTTTTCCCTAAATCCTGATTATCTCAAACATTCCATAAGACAATAAAACAAACCTTCAATTGCTGTTATCATTTAATTTAGGAACTATCTTAGGTACAATAAGCAAATGGAGCCAATCACTTTATGTGAAAACACAAATGTCAGGCCATCACATATTAGTCAACTCAATGAACGTAAAAAGCTATGTGTAAAAAGTGTGCAAATGACTATTGAATGATACTTAGTTATTAGGACACCCTATTAGGACACCCGTGTCCTGTTAAGGTATTTTTCCTGTCTACACTATTTTGTCCCATTGTATTTTGAAATAAGATCAACGAGACACTGTCTTTGTGTTTTTATTACTTTTGTATCAATTAAACAATCTAAACTTATAAGTGTCAGTTGTAATCTAAGCTTATATTTTCTGACACATCTGGACACACATGAGGTTGTGTCCACCCTTACACTAGCCAACGTTCATCCAGACCAGTGGTCCCCAACCTTTTTAATGCCACGGACCTGTAAAAGTTTGATAATTTTACTGCGGCCCACTAACCTGGCCCGGGGGGGGGGGCCCTTGTTGATTGGTTATAAGTTATTCAGGTTTTTTAGATTGTTTTGATTTTATAGTTTTAATTTTATTGTACTGAAACATGCCATCAAAATTATATACAATAACACACACAAAAAATTAATGGACCATTATTTAATGATTGATTTTACTAGAATGTGAAATCAATAAGAACCGTCAGTATTCGTTTCTCTGCAATAAGACGGTTCCTTCTGGGGATGGTAATGAGCGACAATGAGACCCGAAGTGTGCTGCTTATGTCCATTTTAGTCCATCACTTTGTCTTTTTTGCTGTCACTTCAGAAAACCACGCTTCACACATGTTCAATCAATGAAATTAGGAACACAAAAACGAAGGAAATAGAAGTAGATCAGCCATAAAAGTGCCATGATAAGAGCACAGACACAGAGTGCAAAGATTGATTGTAGACGTTTGTCTGATCTGCGCTAATGTGTCATTGATGTTCTTTGGACATGGTGCCGCCAAAATGGGTAACAAGCTTTTCCATCTTGTGTATGGAAAGACGCAAAATCACACACACAAAATTTTTTAAATAATTTAATGTTCCTTTGCTCGCAGACCACCAGGCACGTCTCTGCTGACCACAGGTTGGGGACCACTGACCTTGACTCATATATTGGCTCTGGTACACCACTCAGTATTGCCCATCCCTTTGTTAGTCAAATGTTGATACAAAATACTCAACTACTGGCACAAAATTCCTACCAACAAAGTTATTTTTTTTCTTCAAAAAGTTAAAACATAAGTAGACAGTTAACTGTTAACTCCCTTTAACTCCTTACTTTCTGACTGGCAGTAAACAGCAGATATTCAAATTTTTTTTTAAATTTAAAATTCCTTGATATATACTTTAAAAAATTTTTGAAACAATTAGGCAACATGTGTGATATTTATACCATGATGTATTAAGTTCAAGTATTTGCTTTTTTTCTAATATGTAACTTAATCATGTCATAGTTGACATATGTATGATCCACATATATCTTATGTAGTGATTGTCAGACTATTTGAACAGAATTTGATTTCTTAAAAATTCTTTTGCAACAGATCAAATATTGCATGCCAATGCCATTGAGGTTTATATTATTATTTTTATTATGGAGAGAAAATTTAGATTTTCATCTTTGTATACAATGTAGTTGTGACTGAATTGAGAAGTATATCTTTTAGTGGAGGTATACTTCTGCCTTGTTGTCTGATGTTTGCATCCTACACTTGAACCAAATGTTCAGTGTGAGAGATACTTAATCCCAGTGGCAAATGTTCAATTTTGTATTTCTGCCTTTTTTATACTTGCATTATACCATTAGTAAAAATGTCATGTGTTTATAGATGTAATCATTTGTTTCAATATCAGCAGGCATTGGAATGATATGAACCACCTGGTTTCAATACTTATGGGTACAAATGGTATGAACCTACTGGTTCCACTACTGATGGGTACAGATGGTATTACATGTAATTGAACCTACTGGTTCCACTACTGATGGGTACAGATGGTATTACATGTAATTAAACCTACTGGTTCCACTACTGATGGGTACAGATGGTATTACATGTAATTAAACCTATTGGTTCCACTACTGATGGGTACAGATGGTATTACATGTAATTAAACCTATTGGTTCCACTACTGGTTATAATCAGGTCCTATATCCACTCTTACTAATATGCTGCTGTTACCTTGACCTCTTGTAATAAGTTTTGCTTGTGATCATTATTGTAATTTGTCCACAAAATGTGATCATCATTGAATTTATGACTTCTCAAACTGATGGTGTTTGGTGACTAACATTTGAACATACATCAATAGCCACAATGTTGGATAGCTTTGAACATACATCAATAGCTACAATGTTGGATAGCTTTAAACATACATCAATAGCCACAATGTTGGATAGCTTTAAACATACATCAATAGCCACAATGTTGGATAGCTTTGAACATACATCAATAGCCACAATGTTGGATAGCTTTGAACATACATCAATAGCCACAATGTTGGATAGCTTTAAACATACATCAATAGCCACACTCTTTAGTTTTAAATTTCTATGACACAGTAACACATTGCAAAACAGACAGTTGTGAGTCACCAAACACAATTTTGAAAGTGCTGATTGTAGATAAATAATTTATTTATTTTGACCTTTATTTATTAGTAAAAATCCATTAATAGTTTTGATTTGACACTGCATGAACCTGCAGTCGATGCTGTGCTTGATGTGGATTCATACTTCAATTGTTTGTTTGTTGACGGAGTCCCGGTGTTTATTGTGCTAGTGCTAGTGTACTGTCAAAAGGTTCAAATCAAGCTGTCGTCTCTATTCAATTGCCCAGTAAATTTATTTTTTAAAACTAATTTAACCATGCTTAATTTAATTTGAGAACCATGCATTGCCATCCGTTCATCTTTGTGAGATGGTGGTCCAGCTTTTGTTATAACTTTTATTGAGGGTCAATGATTGACCAGTGCAATAGTTGAGCGACTTCCTGGTCTTCACCAAAATCATCTTGAGCAGATGTTCTGTCAATTTAAATTTAGGAGTCAAAATAATAATTGCAACAGAACAAATATTAATAGTAATCACCTGTTCAAGCTTCTTAATCAAGAAAACAATATTTTCGTTTCCACCAGGGCTGGTACAGATATTTTTTTTTATTGTTCGATTAATCTTGAAAAATTTAATTGATTATTTTCTATTCATTATATTTTTACACTGCACGTATAGATCCCGTTAAGTTTCAATTCATTATTTCACTAAATATGTTAAGTCAGGGTAAATCCATGGCTCCTAAATTTTGTGACGTAACACAGCAAAATTGTTTTGCTATGCAGAGAAACCTTTTTGGTCACGTATGCACGTCTAAATAAATAATAATAATACTAGGGACAAGTATGTAAGCAACAAAAAATATAAATTATAAATAAATTGGAAACAAAGTATTAGAAATAATTTCTTAAATTTTAATAGATCAAATTAATTACTTAATTTCTGCAACCCTAGTTTCCACCATTTCTTTCAAAATATTATTTTTGTTTTGAAAATATCCTATGTAACTGAAACTGTTACACTAATTCAGGGGACATTACTGATTTCAAAACAAGCCCAATTTTTTTCTTTTTTTTCTGGACCAAATTTTTAGTGTGAGTGATAGTGTCCACTGTTTGTTGCCTGAGATTTTAATGCAAGCATCTGTTCTATTTTGTTAATAATGCAGGGCTGTGATTTCTTTTATAATTTTCTGCCTGATTGATTTTTTTATTGTGCAAGCTTTAATAAATGTCAATGTAAACAAATCATTGCAATCAACACCACTGAATGCTCCACCTGGTGGCAGTACTTGTACCACTGAATGCTCCACCTGGTGGCAGTACTTGTACCACTGAATGCACCACCTGGTGGGACTATGTGTTACATTACACATTTGATCAAATAAAAACTCCAACATACTATTTGAAATTGTATTGTTGTATCTCCCACCATGTCTATGTGACATTGTCTTGTAACTCTACCATGTCTATGTGACATTGTCTTGTAACTCTACCATGTCTATGTGACGTTGTCTTGTAACTCTAACATGTCTATGTGACATTGTCTTGTAACTCTACCATGTCTATGTGACATTGTCATGTAACTCTACCATGTCTATGTGACATTGTCATGTAACTCTACCATGTCTATGTGGCATTGTCTTGTAACTCTACCATGTCCATGTGACATTGTCTTGTAACGCAACCATGTCTATGTGATTTTGTCTTGTAACTCTACCATGTCTATGTGATGTTGTCTTATAACTCTACCATGTCTATGTGATTATTTTCTGACTCAAGATAAGTGTAGACACCTTGACACTTGCATGAAAAAGAAGTTTTACTTCTGATTTACACTTACAATACACTTTTTAACTCAGTTTATCATTAAACATTTCTGAATTGTATATTTCTTTAAGTACCTCAGATGTCATGTGGACCCCTGTGTGTCATTTAGTCAGATATTATGTGGACCCGTATGTCATATTAGTCAGATGTCATGTGGACCCCCATGTGTCATTTAGTCAGATGTTATGTGGACCCGTGTGTCATATATGTGAGATGTCATCTAGACCCCTATGTGTCATTTGGTTAGATGTAATGTAGACCCCTGTGCGTCATTTAGTTAGATGTTATGTGGACATCTGTGTGTCATGTATGTCAGATGTCACGTGAACACTGTGTGTCATGTATATCAGATGTTATGTCAACCCCTGTGTGTCATGTATGTCAGATGTCATGTAGACCAGTTTGTCATGTATATCAGATGTCACATGCACCCTTGTGTGTCATGTATATTGGATGTCACATGCACCCTTGTGTGTCATGTATGTTGGATGTCACATGCACCCTTGTGTGTCATGTATGTCGGATGTCACATGCACCCTTGTGTGTCATGTATGTCGGATGTCACGTGCACCCTTATGTGTCATGTATGTCGGATGTCACGTGCACCCCTGTGTGTCATGTATGTCGGATGTCACATGCACCCTTGTGTGTCATGTATGTCGGATGTCACATGCACCCTTATGTGTCATGTATGTCGGATGTCACGTGCACCCCTGTGTGTCATCTATGTTGGATGTCACGTGCACTCCTGTCTGTCATGTATGTCGGATGTCATGTGTGTCCCAGGGGCTGTACAGCCCTACATTTTGACAGCTTGTTACATAACTCTTGATTACTATGCAAGCCATTACGTCCCTCTGTCATGTTGATTGACGTTGATAGCACTGTTTTGTCTAGCACATGAGATTTTGAGTCCAGACCTTTTAACAATAGTTATAATAATAAAGTGTATTCCATGAGAATTGGAACAAGTCAAATATTCTTCAACACCAATTTTGCTAAGACAGCTGTTTGTCATCCCAGGACCAAGTCATTTCTATTCAAGTACTCAATGATTTCACATACTACAAGAGTTCTCATTAACGATGCCTTCTGTTATAATGATTCTTATAATGAACAATTAAATCATAACAAGATAGCAAAATTTTAAAAAATGACTTAGATGAATTGAAAAAATGGGAAACTAACTAAGAGTATGTCTTTCCAGCCAGAAGAATGTCAACTGAGTAACAATGACTAACAAAGAAAAAGAAACACATTAATTCAAAATATTTCATTCATGGAAAGGAACTAACCCACACTCAAGAGGCAAAATACTTTGGAGTAATTTGAATGAGAAGCCATCATGGAATCCCCATGTCAATGAAATTATTATAAAATTAAAATGAAACAAAACCTTAAGTTTTAATTTTTAAGAAATTTTACAAAAGTAATAAAGATAGAAAACTAAAATTGTACCTCTCATTGGTGAGCTATGTACTAGAACATGCATCTTCTGTATGGGACCCATCCACCAAAGAAAACATAATTTATAAAATATAAACAAATTCAAAAAAGAGGAGCCAGATTCATTACAGGAGACTTTCAAAATTCAAAAGTAACACAATCAGTTAAATCAATAAACCTTCAAACACTAGAGCAGTGGTTCCAAAACTTTTTTGACTCATGGACCCCTTATATAGCCAAAACTTCCCCGCGGACCCCCAAGTGAAAAAATTACAAAAATGCATAGTACAAAATTACAATTAAAAGAGCAACATTTTCTGGAAGAAGTAGGGTTAATTGAAATTGTGTCTTTTATAAAAAAATAAAAACTTATGCGGTGAAATCCAAAGAGTCAATGAAAGTAAAGCTGTATAGGCTCACTCAGCTCTCTTTCAGCTTTACTTCATTGACTTTTTGGATTTCACTGCAGCTAAGTTTTTATTTTTTTATATTCGTTTTATATGTGTATTGTATGTCCGTTGAAAAAGGCTCTTTGCCGAAACGTTCGCTGTTTTGTTACGTCATGCAAGGCTAACCCTTACCCTGTGTACGTATTTTCCATTTACTTTTTTATAAGCCTGATTGCATTCTCACCCCCATTTTGTTTACGGAAATTAAAGTAGTTCTATTTCCTTTTCAAGGTCAAACAACATTGTATTCCATGACTGATAGCACCTAAGATGGTATTTAATCAGTAGTAAATGTAGCAAATTATGTATATTGATTATATCAATACATAATCCTGGTTCACTTGTTTATATCCAAAATATTAAAAGAACTTTTATTATACGTACGTATTATTTATTGCTATTTTTACTTCACAAAATTCGAGAGCCATGGAATTACCGCGACTTAACAGATTTCGTGCAATAAGGAAGCGCGACTCAATGGAATAGAACTACTGTACCAATAAAATTAAAGTTAAACATAAAATAAGTTTTCTCATGTGATTATAAATTTGTATTAACTGCTAGGCGTAGCTAGGGGAGGGGAGTCCAAATTTGAAAGTCCGCCCGGGCCCCCACTTGAGAGAGGCCCCCAAACGAGTGTCTGAAAATATATTATATATTATATTTTATCTTAAATATTATATATTACGCCATCAGTCAAAATGATGGGGCCCCCCAAAAGGCCAAGCCCCACGGGCCCTCGCTGATTAACTGAGCGTTCAGCGAGTGCACCACGCCTGCTGATTGAAAAGAAATAGTAAGTTAGTAACTAAATGACTGAAGTTGACTAAACAGTGGTGAAAGTATCTCATGCTCAGTAAATTACATCAAAATCGTCTAGTTTCGAGCACAGTGACGTTGGGATCATAGATCACGGCAAGTGGCTTACTTGAGACGGAGAAAAAACCTGGACAAAAGCCATTTTATGAAAGCCGCCCGGACAGGGGCATAAAAAGAGGACTTGTCCGGGGACACACTGGCGTATGGTAACACTAGGCTTAGGGCAGTCCATAAATGACGTCACCTGCCTAGATGGGGGATGTCACACATTTGAGAAGTGAGACGAGGGGGAGGGGGTGTTTAAGAAATGTCACATTACATAAAAACGCGCAAATTTAAATAAAAGTTTCACCTAAATATTTGATTGTCACCGCTTATTTAATGACGTTTTACATGGCTTCACGCTTCTGTAGATATTAGAGTGCAGCCTCACACTTATTAATACTAAAAATGACCCCAAAAAAGTGTTTTGAAACAATCTCATTTTCATATAGAAAATGCGGCTTGTGTGTGGTGGGAGGGGTGTAATTCGAACTTTTATCTAGAAACGTTTGTTAAAAATAAAACACTTTGCTTCGGACGTTTTTTAAAAGAAAAAAAAATCATTATGTAAAGAAAAGTTATCAAAAGATTTGCTTGGAGATTTCATTAACTGTTGCAAGGGGTAGTAACCTTGAAGTTAAAAAATGGCAAAGGACATTAACAAATCAATGAATGATTGGTTTCCTGTTACAAGTCAAGGATGATCAAGTTTTACCCAAGTCAACAAGTGCACTGTCAACTACCAACCATCATAACGCGATCACGTGATGTCAACTCTCTGTACTCGTATTTGTGATGGCTGCTGACTTTGTTTTGACAACACATCCCAACATTACGTGTCCCTCTAAAATGGATTTTCCCCTTCATCTCAAATTTATCCACTGAAAAAAAATAACAAAAAATTTAAATTAAAAAAAAAAGTCATGTTCAGATGTTGCTGTCGTCATGTGTGACTTGTGAAAACGTTTTCAGAATAATGACGCCGTTAACTGTGAATTTTCCATAGATTATGTCAGCGAACATTTTTTTTAAATACCCAAAATGAAATTAACAAATTTAAAAATGGAATTCTGCTATTCTGATTTTAAATATTCCAAGAATAGTTTTTAATTGAGTTTGATTATTATTTTTTTTTAAAAATGGTTTATTTGATGTCCCATAAGTCAAGTGGAAGCCACTCTTGGTAAGGTACCAAGAAATGTCTTGTAAGTCAAGGGAAGGTTCCAAGGGATGTCTTGTAAGTCAAGTGAAGGTATCAAGGGATGTCTTGTCAGTCAAGGGAAGGTATCAAGGGATGTCTTGTAAGTCAAGGGAAAGTACCAAGCGATGTATTGTCAGTCAAGGGACGGTACCAAGGGATGTCTTGTCAGTCAAGGGAAGGTATCAAAGGATGTCTTGTAAGTCAAGGGAAGGTTCCAAGGGATGTCTTGTAAGTCAAGGGAAGGTTCCAAGGGATGTCTTGTAAGTCAAGGGAAAGTACCAAGCGATGTATTGTCAGTCAAGGGACGGTACCAAGGGATGTCTTGTCAGTCAAGGGAAGGTATCAAGGGATGTCTTGTAGTGTTGTTTTCGTCGATGAAAACTAAAACTAAAACCTTCGTTAACGAAAATGTTGACCTTTTCGTCAACGAGAACTAAAAATAAAACTAAAATTACCAGCAAGACTAAAACTAGACGAAAACTAAATCTGATAGACAAAAGACTGAATAAAAACTGAAACTAAAACTCCCCAACCAAATAAAAACTAAAATCCCCATTTATCGTACTTTTCCGGTACTGCGGTCTATTCTATGAAATTATTATGACCTAATTTCTTTGATGATCGCGCATGCGCATCAACTGGGCGATAATATAAGTCATCAAAATAATACAATTAATTAACGTTGACAATGACAACAGCAGGAATTGGTGTTGGTGGAGTTAGATGACGCCTAAAATCGAGTGATGTTTGTGATTATTTCACGTACCATATAGATTTAAACAAAGGTGAATGTTTGGTGACTAACGACGGTAAGAAATGCGAAAGAATGCTCGTGGGAAGGAATCCCACAAATCTAAAACAGTATTTAAAAGCTTGCCACAAGAAAGAAAATGATGCCATGGAAGAGAAAGAGAAGACTAAAGTAGCGGCAGCACCCAGTAAATCAACCAAGTTGCCAGCTTCCAACTCTTCTGCCTCAAGGAAAATTACCGACATGTTTGGTAATAAACTTAATAAACACAAATATTCTGCACAAGTCTGCTGAAAATATTTCTAGAATGCAAGCTCTAACACGATTCATAGCGAAAACTGTTGTTTCCACGTCGTTGGTAAGTAATAATGTATTATTTATTTCTTAGTAGTTACTACTTCTTAGAACCTATAAACAAAAAGTCACATAAAGACACATGTGACATATCATACATGTAGTATCATAACCTTACGAACATTAAATTGTAAAACAAAACTTTTTCATTATAATTTTATGTGTATTAATATGGGCAGCAGTATCACTAATTTTATTATGGGACAGGACAGGGCTTGAGAAAAATAATTGTTAGAGTACTTAAAACAGTTAAAATTTGTACACATGGCAGCTAAAATAGCAAAACTGTTAAATGTTATTCATTTCATTGAATCAATATAAGAATAAATAAAAATGGCTGTATATTGCTACATGATAATTAATATGCAATTATAAAATGTAAATTGTAAAATAATTACAATAATGAAAGAATGCAATTTACATGTACAGGTTGAGCATGAGGCATTCAGAGAGTTCTGCCAGGCAATGGATCCCAAGTTTCAAGTACCAGGCCGTACAGCTATACAAACGGCTTTAAAATCGGCGTGTGAAGAACTCAAAAAGAAAGTTAAAGAGAATATACAACATGCCCGGCGTCTTACCCTTTGCTTGGATATTTAGTCTTAAAAGGGGCCTGGCGGCAGCGTTCCTTGGTGTTTCGGCTTGTTTGTACAATCCAATTATACAGCAAGGTGAACATTTAACACTGAAAGTGTTTACTGTTAGTCATCCTCATACAAGTGATATGATTGCTGCTAAAGTTAGCGATTGCTTCGAAAAATGGGGTATAAAA
>MUZC01004522.1:142135-154098 GCA_002072015.1 Radix auricularia | reverse complement strand
TCACACACAATTTCTGTTTGTAAGACTCTCACACACAATCTCTGTTTGTAAGACTTTCACACACAATTTCTGTTTGTAAGACTCTCACACACAATCTCTGTTTGTAAGACTTTCACACACAATTTCTGTTTGTAAGACTTTCACACACAATCTCTGTAAGACTCTCACACACAATTTCTGTTTGTAAGACTTTCACACACAATCTCTGTTTGTAAGACTTTCACACACAATCTCTGTTTGTAAGACTTTCACACACAATCTCTGTTTGTAAGTCTTTCACACACAATCTCTGTTTGTAAGACTTTCACACACAATCTCTGTAAAACTTTCACACACAATCTCTGTTTGTTAGACTCACACACACAATCTATGTTTGTAAGACCTTCACATAAAATCTCTGTTTGTAAGTCTTTCACACACAATTTCTGTATGTTAGATTTTCACACACAATTTCTGTTTGTAAGACTCTCACATACACTCTCTGTTTGTAAGACTTTCACAAAAAAGGTCTCTTTTACACTCCCATAAGGGTCTCTGATTGTTAGACTCTCACACACAAGGTCACCATTTGTTAGACTCTCACACATAAGGTCTCCATTTGTTAGACTCTCACACACAAGGTGCTGTTTGTTAGACTCTCACACACAAGGTCTCCATTTGTTAGACTCCCACGGTTATCCAAGTGAGTTCACATCCAGTTCAACTTGTTTTGGTCCAGCTGTCTGTCACAGTTGTCTCTCACACCAAACTATTCCCAGGGATCGGGTGGGCAAGCTGACACCATCAGATTCTCCGCTATATAACTGCCATCCCCGCCAGACCAGGTGACCATTCTGGACTATTGTATGTGCCATGTTACCCCTGGTGGTCTGTGCCCTTATCGGCATCACAAGTAAGTGATAAATGCCACGTCTATTTCAAAATTGTGATTTTTCAGTTTTTCGACAAGGATTTTATTGGGTCAATTTAAGGCCTCACTGTTCGTACAAAGAATAGTCTTACTTTTACAAACGTTGTTACAGAGAAGTCGTGCATATTGTGTTACAGAAAGTTGTCAATGTCATGCAAATTGACGTGCGCTTAATATTGCTGATAATTTAGATGTCATAAAATAATTAGTTGAAATATTTAAATTCCGTAAGCTCGTGATAAAATAATTTTGAATCTCTGAGGAGACAATAGAACTATAATTAACATTTTAAGACGGATTAGCATATTGCATTGGAATTGGGCATTCAGTTTTGATTGTTTGTTTTCTTGCTTGTTGATTAGACAGAGCGCAGAGTGAAATTTAGCCTTTTTTTTATAATTCCTTTTAGCTGCTGCGAATGTCATCCAGGAACATGGTAAGTCTTTCTAATTTTTTCAGCACAACAGTTCACACATTTTGTTTAAATTTTGACAATAACTCACCCCTGCCTTTGCCTTACAATTTTGAAAGGGTCGCATGCATAGTATGGTGCAACGTAAACAATAATCTATAACAGTATAATATATTTGAAATTAATAAACTACTCTGACCCTTTTAACTATATATATATATATATATATATATATATATGTGTGTGTAACTTGATAATTGACACTTATAAATATTTTATTTTTATCTAAAATAATTATTGTGATCTATCAGTATCAGTTCCGTTACCCCCCCCCCCCACCAAAAAAAAAATCCTCTAACATATTTTACAATAATGACTTTCCCTTCCCCGCACTCATAGTATAAATTATAATGAATGAAATGACCAAAGAATTGATGACGACAACTAATTCAACTGTTTCTCATTATCCCCAGCCTTTCGATCTGGCAGGGAGTATGTTTATAATTATGACTCCCAGATTTTGACCGGCCTGCCAAAACATTCATCGATACATTCTGGATACCGCTTCAGTGCGCAAGTCCGTCTGCAGTTTATTTCCGACATTGACGTCCGAGTCCAGTTTGAAAATCTTAACTTGTACAATGTCCGACAGCCAATTACACAAATGGAGGTCACTTATTTTTATTTAAATCTCTTTAACTCTGTTTATTTGCTTAAATTTTGACTTCCACTTCTTCAAATTCATAAAATCTAATTCTTCATTTGAATTTACACTTAAGGGGCCGTCCGTAAAGTACGTCACGTTCTAGAGGGAGGGGGTGTAAGAAAGTCTGACAGCGGGAGGGGAGTGTCCGGCCATGTGTGACGTCATGGTATTTTATGTTAAATTTTAATTATTTTGTTAATAAAAAATATATTTTTGTACGAAAGTGTGACGTACTTATCGCGAGATTTGTGACAGGGGGAGTTAAAAATGGTAAAAAATAGCATGACGTACTTCATGGACGGTCCCTAGGGTGTAATAGTGTAATGCTAAGCTAATCTTTTAGTATATTAATACTTACTTAATTCTAATACTTCTACTTCTTGAAACAATGAATGTATTTTAAATAAAATCTAAAAATTTAGATGATTTTCCTTTCCATTTAAATGTAAGTCATATTTCACCTTATTTATTTATTTATCGGCACCCTTCAGTCTTGCAAGATTATGGTAAACAGCGTTGGTTTGGGTTGCATGATTATTCTTCAGTGACAGTGACAGTCTTTACCACAACCACAGCTTTTGCACACAAGTTTTGTGCTTCTCAATGTTTTAGCCTTTCTCCTAGCACTTCTGTCTGTAGTCTCCTCCATCCTTCGCTCCTCGGCTACTATGACACCCTCTTTTTACAACTGTCTGTGCGCCACAGAAATTGGTTTGCTGCCTTACACTCCCAGACGCTTGAGCGTATTCTGGCTTCTTTCATGTACCTTTGGCAGACATCTTTAAATCGCAGACATGGGCAACTTGTCTTCCTTTTTCCCAGTGCCAGTTCTCCATAGAAGTGGTCCTCGGGGGAATGCGACCAGCAAGGCTCGTTCTTTTTACATGTCCCAGCCATCTCAGGCATTTTTCACTACGGATTGAGCACATGCTTTCCAGCTTATTACCTTATAAAAATAAAGCTAATTCATGACCCCCTAGAATAGGTTGTGTCTTATTGACAGTGTTCCAATAGAACTATAAAGTTGATCAAGCTTTTCCAAAAATAATAATTAATAAGATGAAAGGGAGAGAATTGTAAGATGATATTAAAATGTAACAAATATTTCTTTGAAAAAAATCGAAATTCTCTGGTATTTGTTTCTCAGGCTCATGAAAACCTCATACCTGAAGAGTTCCTTAAAGAAATGGTTGGTCCTGAATCCAAGACCATTATAAGGATTCTCATGATTCCTTTTGGATTTTGGTAAGTTTCAATTTCACCAGAGATAACCAATTACTTTTAAACACCAGAGATGATCAATTACATTTAAAGCCTTTCTATTAAACAAAACAGTCTTCCCATTACATGTATGTTATTGATGTTATATGAGGATGGCTAAATGAATGGAATTGTCTAAATTTATCTTGAATCCAAGTTACAAGGCTGGCCAAGTTCATAAAATAGCACTGAGTAACAATGAAACTGATTGGTCAGCCAATGCCAAGCGTGGAATCATGTCTCTGTTTGAGATGAACCTCAACAAAAGGATGCTGTTAGCTGATACCGTCCAAGGGTCAAGCAATGAGGTCAAGCCGCCTGTGAAATCCTACAAGGTTTTGGAGGTCAGTCATGGAATAGGAGACCGAAATCTGATTGGAATTTTGATAACTTGATAATTGATTTATTGCTAAATCTTTAATAAGCGTGTTCTACAATTTTAGAAAATTATTTTATTTTTATATTCGAGTCTTTAAACATTAAAGCCCAATGAGCATGCTTGTCTAACATGGACAGCATTAACTGTATAGAATAAAGCATTTATTCATTCATTCATATAGAAAAGGCATAATAAAAAATATGTTTGAAGGTTCTCTATGCATGCCCCTGATAAAATGGTTTCAAACTTAAGATTGTTTTAACTTACATGAGTGCATTTACATTCCGATACAACACTGTATCAATAACTGACCACTTGTTTTGTTTTTTATTCAAGAAGCCCATATTTTTGTCCATTTAATTATTCTTACCCATTGAATTTCAAACTTATATATATGACAAAGAAGAAGAAAATGAATATTTTTGGATTGTTTAATAACCTCCGAATTAAAACATTTTCATTTTTTAAAAAGTCATGGGGATTCCAGACTTCTGAATTAAATGAATAATAAAATACCGTATTTTTATGCATATTCCCTGCACACGCAGATACCCGCACATGTATATACCCTGCAGAATTTTTAGATCCTGTAAAAAAAATTGTGGTATAACCCTCCCACACTTATACCCCGCACTATCTAATTTTATGTTGGTGTTTTTCAAGTAATAGTGAAAATGATGCATTATTCAGTAAAAAAAATTCAGACGCCCACGGAGATACCCCTCGGGGAATATGTGTACAAATATGGCATAAAAAACTTTTGAAGATTTGAACATTTCCACAGCACTCTGCCGCTGGGAGCTGCGCCACATGGTACACTGTAGAAGAAGTTCAGGGGAACGAGACAAGAATGTACACCACAAAAGTAAGGGACTACACCCAATGTCTAGACAGACCAGAGTACTTCAAAACAATGTATGATGGATTCTTCCCCATTGGTCACATAAAGGTAACTCCCCTTTTTCATAATGCAGTAATTGTTATTCATGGACTAAGTAAGTAATCATCACTAATAACAAGTGTGTATGGCCAGAAACCAGATTTCATGCTTGGATTCAAATGCCTGGATTAGTCATCTTATACTTTTTAAATGTGTGTTTAGGACAATCCACTTACAACAGGAGCCATTGTGAAACATTCCATGAAAGGTTCTGTAGCAAAGTTCATCATTCTGTCAGCTGTGGCTCAAAGTAAGATTGCCTTCAGTCCATATTGGAACAAAGGGGCCATAACCACTACCGTCAAGTAAGTTGGTATTTTCAAACAGTTGAATTGAATTTTTTATTTTCATTATTGCCACCTTTTGTTAAGAAATTCATAATTAAAATTAATTTAGTAATTATATATCCATGTAAATAAATTTTTAAAAAGTAAATATTCAATAAATAATCGTAATATTTTGTTTTCAACTCCATTGTCATTTGAAATATCAGTTTCAGTTTAACTATACCATTAAAATATTATAAAACTTCCATTAAGATACTATTTGTTTTCATTGTTGGCAGATCTGTGTCAGAATTAGAGAAATTTATTTATAAAAAAAATTTAATTGGCAGTTGATTGCAACTGTCTTCAATGAAGCAATGGATTGATGAACTGCTAAGAGCCTCCCAATATGGGGGAAAATATTAGGCTATCACTTGTTAGGATACAAAAATATCATTATAACTTTGATGTTCAAATATTAGTTGTTCTTCCAAACCTTTTATTTGACTACGAAAAAAGTGTTTAAAATGAAGGAAAGTCAAATTATCTTAAACTTAAAGTATTTCCTTGCTCTAATTTATTTTCAAATCTTATTTTATTTTTCTCAACCTTGTTGCAGTCAGACCCTGGAACTAAGAGAGGCCAAGTCATTCACTAAGTCCTCTCTGATCCCTGAAGTGCAGTCTAGAAAAGTTACTTCCCTTCAAATGACAATCGCAAGTAAAGCTGTTGACCCCCTGGACCCATTCAGTCCAACCACAGGACAGAGCACGCAAGACCCCAAACAAGACAATTCGTATCCTGTTGACGCAGTAAATATATTAACTTTAAAACCAAACACAATTTATATTCTGTTGACACAGTCAATTTATTCCCTATAAATATTGTTCAGATCAAATCATTAGTGTATGTGAGGAAAGAGAGAGTTTTTAAAAGTTGTATTGTGTTTTTAGGGAAGTAAGTAGTTATATTTAAATGGATTTAAATAGTGAGACTAATTTAATTAGTGTTTTGATGGTGGTCAAGTGGAATGTGCACTCGGCTGGCGTAACGATGGTCGCAAATTCAAATCCTTGTTCCCAAAGCCAAGGTGGTTCCTGAGTCCACCAAGCTCAAAATGGGTACCTAATTAATAGTTAGGGAAACAAAGGCGGCTGGGTAATGCACGAATCCTCATCGTCTGATAACACTGCGTCACTTGCCAACAGACCTGCAAGGCCTGCAGACGCATAATTCTTCTGTATCGAAGGAGCGTATGTATAGATAAGATGGTCCATTGAAAAATCTTGACAGTTTATTTCTACTACTTATAAAGATGGATTGATTTTACTATTATTTACAAATTTTAACCTAAAAGGCATGTGATCATATTTGGCCCTGTTACATTGAACATGTTGATGTAAAATTTTTACAAATTATTGAGTAACTAAGATTATTAGGCATTTAAAATTATTAGGCATTCTTACATACAAACATTTGTAATTACTTGCATGAGTTTTGAGATCTCTCAGACTTAAAGGCCTGAAGCTAATGAATGATGGAAAAAAATGTATAAACTAATGATGTATGGACTAATGATGTATGAACTAATGATGTATGGACTAATGATGCATGAACTAACAATGTTTGCTGTCATGTCAGATACTGTCCCAATTGAGACAAGCTGCTGAAAATATGCTAGAAGTGACGTCTCGTGAGTCACTGGTCTACCTGGGAGTTGTTACAGAAATGTTGAGTAGTACACCAAGACTTGTTATAAAAGACATCTGGGGGCAACTCACAGTCTCTAAAGTCAAAGCTTTGAGTGAAGTTGACAAGCTGGCAAGGTAAAACAATAAGTCAATAAAAGTTGGATATAAATATTATATCAGCTAATGCCAAAATTAAGTTTGAAAAAAATAAATCTGATACATTTCTATTCATAATTATCTATGTTTCAGTTTTAGTAATTAATTAATATTCAAATTTGTTTTATATTGTGGGGAATTAAGATCGGTTAGGGCGCTGCGTATGTTTGGCCTTTGATGTGCCGCTGGACTAACGGGTGAGCCCAGGTGGCCGGAGGTGCGAACTGTGACGTTTAGTTGTTATCTCGCTTGAATTGGGAATCAAAAGACGAGGACTGACCACGGGCAATAGTCTAGCCCAGGTGTCAGGTATGGCAGACCGTTGGCCGAACGGTAGATGAAAGGGACCGACAATAATTGTAGAGCGGGTCAGAGACAAGGAAAGGGGGGGGGGTTTACTGACCATGACAGGGTACACCCACCTACCCCCGTCTTATCTAAGGGGAGGTACAAATTGATTGACGGTTGACTTTCGTACAGGAAAGTCTGGGGGCGGAGCCTGGATTGGACTAACGCTCGGACTTAGACTGAGAGACGAACACACGGAGAGGGAGACACGCAGGGAGAGAGTGAGGAGTTATGAAGTAGGAGGAAGAGGCAGATAGACGGATATGTAGAGAGATGCACGAATAATGAATGTACTGAAGTTAAGAGATTAAAAGTAATGAAGTGTACATTCTGCCTTGGTGTTCAGTGTTTTAAGAATAATTAACCAAGTGTGTGAAGAGCAGAATAACAGTGAGAGTAGTTAAGGAATGATAACCAATAGAACAACCAACGGATCTTCACAATATTAAAGATCTAAAAATAAAACAATTTTTTTGAAGATAGAGCATTAAATATTATTTATTAATTGTATCCCTCATTTTCTGAATGTATATTTCAGTAATTTAATGATGTAATGATTTCAACACTGTTTGTATCTTTCATTTCCTCACAGTAAAATCCTGTTTGATGCTCTGCCCCATGTTGGCACAGATGCTGCAGCTAACTTTGTTTTGGATGTCTGCACAGAAAACTTCATCAACAATGACTGTGCTTCAGCTTTCAACATTCTCACCCTCAAAGCTACACCCACACAGACCCTCATCAACAAACTCATTGTAAGAAAACCATATTAAAATATATTATTGTTAACTTTGAGAAAATCAAACATTTAAAATGCAATGAGAGCTACATTGTGATGCAAAATTCACATACACTTGTTACAGTACAGTAACTTTAAAATGTTGCTTTCTTACCAGTAATTTTTTTTACTGTTACCTTCTAAGATAAATCTTATTCTGCACAGTCTTTCCTCCCTGTAAGCTTTTGATGATTGATTTATTTGATCCAGTGAAAAATAACAATAAAAAATATTCAGCAAAATAAAATCAATTCTGAATTTGGAGGGAAAAAATCCTACTTAATAGTGTCATTTATTATCATGATTGTTTCAAAGTCTGCATTCTTTATTGAATTACTAAAACATTCTGCCAGGTTAATAAATAATTCAGCTTGAACATTTTCACACCTCCTACACTAGTTAAAAAAAAAACATAATTCGTGTGTATATCAATGTCGGTAACCTTTGAAACACACCATTTGAGGGACACTGTGGTCACTGTGGCACTCTAGGCTGGCGTACCGATAGTCATGGGTTTGAATCCATGTGATGGCAAAGATTTATTCCCTTGCTTCAAAATCCTAATCTAATTTAGAAATTTAGAAATGTTTTGTTACGTCCGGTCAGGCTAACCCATACCTTGTTTACGTCTTTTCCATTGAATTTTGTATAAGCCTGATTGCAGTCCTACCCCTCATTTTGTTTACTAATTTAGAAATACAACACAAAGATAGAGGTTTGGTATAAAATTTAAGATTTATAATTTAGAAGGCAAAAGACAGATCTATCTATAAGTGGAGAATGAGGCATGAGGGAACTGCATATGTAAAACCTCATAAGCAACCACCCAACGTTTTTAATTAAATGAAATCAAAGTACTTGAGGCCGCAGTGGTCGAGTGGCAAGCGCGCTCAACTGTCGCTCCGATGGTCACGAGTTTGAATCCATGGGAAGCCAAGGACTTGTTCCCGGGGCCTAGGGCGTCCCCGAGTCCCACCCAGCTCCAAATGGGTGAAAAGCGGTGGGGTAGTGTGTGGAACCCTTAGCCGTGGCATGTGAACGCTGCATCACTTGCCAAAAAAAAACTGCTGCCTTGCAGATGGTCTTGGCTGACCAAAGGCTATGGAAGCAAATCCAGAAAATACAGCAGGCTGAAGTCGGAGACCATGGGCCAATTGGCGCAAAACTCGTGGCACGCAAAACTCAATATTCAATATTGAGAACGAAGAAGAAGAAGAAAGTACTTGAACTTATAGTTTTAATTTATTTTCTTCTTTTTAGTCCACTTATAAAAACATGGTTTTTAAAAATCTTTTTTTTTTTACCTTCATTTATACAGATTATCAACAGTTACTTTGTTCAGTGATTTAAGATAATATCTTTGTCTCTCTTTTTAAAATATTGTCCACAGAAATTTCTGTCCAGCAGTAAAGACATGCCAGCTATGGTCAGACAAACAGCTTACCTGACCCTTGGCTCATTGGGCTACAAACTCTCACGGGCCAAAAGCTCACAACTCAAAGAACTTGCTCAAGTCTCTAACATTCTTAAGGTTGGTCTTTTTTTTTTTTTTTTGCCTTTTTTTTTCTTATGGTTGGTTTTTTACAAACAAAATACAAATTACAACTATAAAATATTTTTGAAGACATTGGACACTTGAACTTTTGAAACATGAAATATAAATATGGAGCTTGCTATGGACAAAAGACAAAAAATATTATTTTTAAGACACACCTCAATCACCAAAAGACTCAGAATAAAAAAATAACTGGATTGATAAAAAGATTTTATTGTTATAATAAGTTCAATAGATGTTGAAAAAAAAGCAATCTTTATTAAAAACAGGTCAGAATATTTAGAATTGTTTTCCTATCATAGTTTAAAATTACAACTGAAATATCATGGAAAAATTAACTTAATGTTAACCAATTACCATTCCTTTTATTCAGGTCATAATTTAATTTCTAAAAACCAGTTCTGCTATTTTATGCTGCTGTTTTATCTTATCTTATCTTATATGTTACAGACGCTCCTTCTGTACAGAAGATTATTGCGTCCTACGTATTTCTATGGTTAGTGTTTAGTCCTGTATTCTTATGCTGCCGTTTTATGCTGCTGTATCCTAGGTCTTGGAGAGAGATGTCAGTGAGAGCAGCCAACAGCTGGTCAAAGCAAGGAAACCAAAGATTGAGATGAGACGCAAGGCAATTATTAGTGGCCATAGTAAACTGGGACGAGCAATAGTGGAGGTGGGCAATTAATGTGAAACATAAGTATGATCTTATAACTTAATGAAATACTTGAGACTGTAACATCACAAAATAACTGTGGTCCTGAAACTTAATGAAATACTGGAGACTGTAACATCACAAAATAACTGTGGTCCTGAAACTTAATGAAATACTTGAGACTGGAACATCACAAAATAACAGTGGTCCTGAAACTTAATGAAATACTTGATACTGTAACATCACAAAATAACAATGACCTTAAAACTTAATGAAATACTTCAAAATGAGACTTAAACATTGCAAAAGATACATAAAATATAATCATTAACTGGAGATATAAGTGAGAAATTTTTTTATGAAAAGTTAAAATAATATCGATTTCTTAACAAAGTAAAACAATGTTATATTCTGAATTTTGGACTTTCAAAGTCAAACACAGATGATGGAGAGAATTTTAAAAACCTTTCTCTTCACACAGACATAACAAATTATTAAAAAATAAAGACATTAAAAAATGAATAGAGAATTTACTCCACATTCAAATTGATTAATATTTATTATTGATTATACAGGAAATTGAAAAATTGATTGAAAAGGGGACAACCCCTGAAAAGATGTTGGGTCTCAAGGCTTTGGGCAACTCTGGTCTTCCACAAGCTGTTCCCGCTCTTCAGAAGGTTATAGCTGACAGAGACCAACCTTTGTTTCTGAGAATCCTTGGAGTGTTGGGCCACCGAAGGATGTACTTTGACAGTCAAGTGAGAAAAGATGTAAGTGAAATCAAGGGAAAACTCTCCCTATATAAAAATGTGTGTTTGTATTGTAGCCGAGTGGTGGCTTATGTTGATTGGTTAATTTCTCAAAATTAACACAAATAGATAAACGAAATGCAGGTCGTGAGACTATAGTTCTATACTTATTTATTTTTATATAACAATAATGGAGATCAACCGTACATGGAAACACCACAACAGGAAGTCCTTCAGTTTGATGACGACAATCCATAGTAACCTCTTGTGGTGCTCTTTGGTGCTTATAAATGTCACTTTCGCCGAAAGCAAGGCGCCAAGAGATGCGTAAGGGGGAAGCAGTTGGGGCGCGATTGTGGCGCTGGCACACGGCCACAGTATTAAACTTGTTTGTCTAATAAATAACCACAACACACATACTAATAAATTATTGAGAAATGTATATTATTTTACGTAAGCTTGTTAACGGTTAACCGGCTAACCGGTTAAACGGTCCTCAGACCAGGACCGGTCATCTTTATTCAGGACCGCAGGACCGTGTAACCGAAAAGAAAACAACAACAACAACAACAAAACTAGCGGTAGCATAGTGAAAAAAACAACACAATCCGTAACGCGCCTCGCGCCTCTCCCTCTCGCTTTGTCACGGTGAGTAAAAGCGATACCACGATCCAGCTGGTTAGTTGTCGAGGCACTGTGACTGTACGAGAGCTAACACAGTGCGCGTTTGATGTCAACAGCGGTCAAGGCCGAGGCTGTTTCTATTTATATTAATTATAGTCTGTGTCTTAAAAAGACAAAGAAAGCTATAAAAGCATATGACCCTGTGACCTATCAGCATTTTCTGATCACCGGTTTATAGTCTGTTTCAGGCATTCAAAAACTTAGCGGCGCACGCCGCTTAGTGAAGTACATGTACCTATAATACGAGAGGTATTTGAAAGACGTAGCAAAGATACCGGGCGATTAATCGGCCCACAAATTCAAGTTCGGTCTTTTAGTGACAGTTTTCCTGCTAGTCAAAGGCATTTGATTACCACATTAATAGTACGCCGAGTGTAGCTCAAACCCTATTTGAACAGAAAAAAAAAATGGGGAGGGGGAACGTGTGCGTCGCAAAATTCAATTATTCTGGCGAGTTGACGATTGAAAAATAAT
>MUZC01004522.1:116354-142045 GCA_002072015.1 Radix auricularia | reverse complement strand
CCACAGAACGAATATTAACATCATTACAAATGTACATATATACATATGCACAGAACAGAATAATCATTATTTACATATGTACACAACTTGCATGTGTTCAGTTTGACAACATTTCTCTTGTGACTTGTGGCCTTTTTACATTTGCCCAACAACTCTTTGGACATATGTAAGTTGCCATGGCAATTGGTAACTTTGGTGACCAACAAATTAGACAGTCTCCACTTTCATAGAGGCCATTGACTCTGTATAGTTTTTCTTCACAATAGAAAAAATTCTTTCGGCACCTGCATTGCTGTGGGGAATGCAGCACACTTCAAGCATGGCAGTAGCCAAATCGTTTAACTTCACTTGGATTTTTAAAGTTTTTCAGGAAGTGCCACTGTTCATCCACCCTGGTTGAGGTAACCACTTCCTTTGGTAGGTCCATAATCTGGTACTTCCTGAATTGTTCCATAGGAGTCCAGTGAACAGGTCATTGGAATTTTCTTTTTAAAAAATTGAAGGTCAGCAAAGGTACCACTATCTCTCCAATTCAAATTCATACCTAACACTTTGGCATGCTGGTAGAGTGGGTCAGATAGTGGAAATTTCTCTTTCATATACTTGAGAGCTACAACATAGAAAGACTTTTGTGCTCTACAACCACTTTTCTTGACTTCTCATTCAGCTTTTCCAAAGTGCATTGCTGCATTAGTTTGTAGTTTCACTGTCAATGCTGTTCACTGTTAGCTGCATGTTTCTTAGTAGTTATAGTTATATGTTTTTGAATATCATTATAACCACCCCTTTCTATGCTTAAGTGGGTTTGGCAAAGATTGCAAAATGCAAATGTTTCCCCACGGGATGATGATCTAAGAAACGAATGCTTCTCAATATATTCCTTTCTAAAACGTTGAGCATGGGCATGGGCATGACGTTTTTTTTTTTGGTTGGAGTTTCAACATTGTCAGATTCGACCTCATTTGTTGCCACGGCAGATCTTTTTAAAAATTTATCCATTTTGTCACGTTAAGCTTCCTCTTTGAAATAGGCACCACACAATGTATTATTTTTTAGTCCAAAAAAACGAATGGATGATAGAATTAGAATATCAAGTGAAGAATGACAGAATCAAAACATGGGTCCCATAAATTCATAAATAACGGAAGTGCGGGAGAAAAGACAGGAAGTCATTTTTTTTTTTGGCCTTTTCTTTTTATAATTTTTTCGCATTTTTAATGGTGAAATTTTTTAATTTTTTTTTTCAGAAAATCGGGAGATTAAGGGTCTTATCGGGATTTCGTAAGCATGGGTAAAAAATCCGTATAATCCCGAAAAAATCGGGAGGGTTGGCAGGCCTGCATTGCTTTTTGAAACTAATGAAAAATACCTCGCTAACTTTAACAAACGATTGAACCTGTCCTCTTATTTAGATCCACAACGGACGGGGCGTGGCTTTGGTTTTTGAAACTAATGAAAAATACCTTGCTAACTTTAATGAACGATTGAACCTGTCCTCTTATTTAGACCGGTGAACTACGAATCCTCAAAATAAAATATAAAAAAGACAATTAACCATCACTGTTTAGTTAATTTTTTAGATTTAAAAAAAAATGCTTTGAATTGAGGGCAATGCGGAAAGAGCTGCAAGCGGGGAAGTGGGCTTTGATGCCATCAGACAACGCCAGGCGACAACATTCTCTTGTTAGTTCTCAAATGGGTCTCAAAACATTAGGGATAAAAGGACGAGTGGTTAACCTGTCTTTTTTTGAAAGTTTAGCCGGTCCTCAAAAATGAGCGGTCTTAACAACCTTAATTTTATGGGGCGCGGTGGTCGAGTTGCATGTGCACTTGGCTGGGGGTACTGATGGTCATGGGCTCAAACCCCTGTGAAGGCAGATAGTTGTTCCCAGGGCCAAGTGTGTCCCTGATTTCAGCCAGCTCCAAATGGGTACATAATACTATTTTGGGAAACAAAGGTGGCTAGGAATTTTGGGGAACCCTCAATGCCTGTGAATGCTGGGTCACTTGCCAACATAAAGGATTGGTCTGTGGATGCAATAAGCTTCTGTATAGAAGGAGCCTCTGTTAAGATAAGACATAATATTAATGAACTTGTATTATTTTACTAATTAAATGACACTTCAGAATATTTGATTAATTTCTCCTTTGGCAGGCACTTAAGACATTGCTCGGAATATACCAAGATGTCACGGAAACTAACGAGCTGAGGAACTTTGCCTTCATTGTCCTGATGCAGCTTCACCCTGAGCTGCCAATGGTAGAGAAGATAGCCAGCAGTTTACACAATGAGAAGGATGCTCATGTTTCTAGCTTGGTCCACAGCTACTTGGGGAGTCATGCCAACACAACATTTTATCCTTTCACATCATTGTAAGAAATCTTTTGTTCTCACAAAACTCTAGTTAAAATCTCAGATTAAAAAATACATTTTAAGAAAAATTAAATATGTTTTAAAAACTATTGCAATTAGGCTAAACCAGGGGTCAGAAACTTCGTTCTGTGCATATTCAAGAAATTTCAAAAATGGGATTTCAGGGTTCACCGCTTCCAGTGGGTGGCACCCCTGAGTAGTCCTAGATGAGTCATAAAAAAAATATGTTTTGGGTTACTTCCCATATTTCAGTGGTTAAAATTTAATTATGACGTGTACAATCTCATCAAATCATTGATTGCGCAACAAGCAGAAATTAAAGCATATAAATTTGTTTCCATAGCGTCAAGAACTGCTCTGATGCCCTGAAATTTGCTCCCAAAACCTTGTTTCAGAATGGACACTCTTTTACAAAAATATTTACCAAAATTTATGGTAATTATTCCTAAAGGATGAAAGATATTATTTTTTCTTTTCATGAAAAATCAATGCTCAATTTTATTTTTTATTATACATAATTTTAAACAATGTTATCAATCTTATCAATTTTAGTGCTGTGTTGATTATTTAAATGACTTGTCAAGTATTCTTAGAGACTTTGGATGTCAGTATTTACTTGATACAGTATTTTACTGCCAACTTTCAATTGTTGATTGATAAAGATATTGAAATGTATTACCAGATGGATATAAGATTGGAAAAGTTCTCAGTCTGACTTCAATTGGGAGTGTGAGTCAATTTGTGGGCAAGGCAGTCACTTTGGACACATACATATACGGCATGTACAGCAACTTTATGGAGGTACAAAGTTACATGTTCAAAAGTGTCGGGTCAAAATCTGACGGATGTGTTGTATATGTTAATGCGCTTTTTTGTTTCATTACCATTAAAATCTGTATAAGAAAATATGTTTACCAAACCTCTTAAGTAAAAGAGACAATTTATAACAATTTTTAAAAGTAAAAGTAATTTTATACCCTTTGTGTTTTGCTCAAAACAGGTAGGCATAAACTCTATGAACATCAACCAATTTTTGAACAAACTCTTTGGTCCTAATGGTTTGTTTACCATGAACAAGTCTCTATTTGATGTCCTCAAGCGTGAAACAAGAGACATAAATCCCCAGCAGATGATTCAGGAAATTTTTCAGAAGGTGAGTTATTTAAGTCAGATTAATTTTTGATACATCAGCTTAAAGTGGCCTTAGAAAGTCTTGTCTGCCACAGTAGCGTGGCCAATCATATTTGCTCACCCTTCTGCTTTATTCAGTGATAACAGAGTGGTCTTGTCACTTGTCAATGAGTCTGGAATATACAGTCATCCATGTCAATGCTACATTAGATTAATTTATTGCCTCCCCTTGTAGTCAGATAAAATAACAATTTGTCACCAATAATTGATAAGAGTGACTAATTAGTGAAAAATGTGTCTATATTTAGCATTCACCAACCTTCTTTAAGTACTATCTATATCTCTTAATGAAATGTGGACGATATTATTTAAAGTTCTTATAATATTTTATGGGCTGAGGTTAAGACATGAGTTATGTGATTAACAATAAATTTTAACATCCAACACAATGATGAATGATAATATTGTCTATTTGAAATGTTACAGATATAATGAATTTTGACAAGAGATTTATTTATTATCTAATTACAAAAATGTTTTTAAAATAAACAGCAAAGCAAAAATACAAAACATGAAAGTAATGATAGTTAAAGCACATCCATTTTAAATCCATTCATGACATGAGGTGTGAACAATGAGGGATATCAACAAACATTGCATGCGTGGGACGTGGTGGTCGAGAGGTAGCGCTCTCGACTGTCATACCGATGGTCACGAGTTCGAATCCACACGAAGATGAGGATTTGTTCTCGGGGCCTGAGGAGTCCCCGAGTCACCCAGCTCCGAATGGGTACCTAACTAGACAATAGTTAGGCGGCTGGGGTAATGCGTGGAACCCCTATAGCCGTGGCCTGTGACCGCTGCATCACTTGCCAACAGATCATCTCTCATGGTCTGTGGACGCAATTATCTTCTGCATAGAAGGAGCGTCTGTATATCTAAGATAAGATAAGGATCTAAAAAGTTCAGGATAACTAACATATCAACAAATATATTTTACTAACCCCGAGTCTGTGATCAAGTATTTTTAAAAATATTCTCTCTATAAAATTTAAATTTTTATTTTATAATTTGTAAAGACTGCCTTTTTAAAGGTTATCTGTCAACATAGCAGAAAACAAACACGCCGTTAAGGGTAATATAAGTGAAAAATAGTTAGTTCTTGTGATTTTGGTATTGTAGCAATTTACATGTTTCCATTTTTAGCCCAAGATATTTTATTTAAAAATTGATGAGAACTAAGGCAGTGGGGCCATATTTTTTAAATGTTAGCTCCTCTCATAGATCACAGATTGCTTTCATTTCAAAGCCGGGGCGTAATTTTGTAGAAGCCACGGACAACCCATTTATGGACTTGTTTGGTAAAGTAGCAAACCACCAAGTCAAAACTTGAAAAAAATCATTTCAGATTCTCAAAGATCCTCTTAATAATTAAGTGCATTATTTTATAAATAAATCTTTTACTCTATTTCTCTAACAATGCCCATTAACAAAAAAAAAGGTAATAGCAAATAAAAAATGAAACAAAAATATTTTGCAATCTACAATCTAAACCACATAACTTGTTCATTCATTTTGATGATTTAGCTGCTGATTAAACCAAGGGCAACTGGTGTACCAGCTTCCCATGTTTATGTCAAGTTCATGGGTCATGAACTCAGATACTATGACGTTACCGAGTACATAAGGGCAATCACTTCTGAAGGTATTTATGAACTTAATGTAAAAAAAGATATTTAAAAAAGACTTCTAAAAGACCGTTGTGTTGAGTTTGTGTCTTGTTAAAGATCCTTATCATAATTTTTAACTAGATTAAAATATCATCAAAATAACACTTTAAATAATATTTATAGAAAAGGGAAAAGGAAAATTTGTTTCTGTCCGTTTTATATTAATTATTTTCTTTTGGAAAGGATGATTAACGAGAATTTACTTTCGGATATGGGAAATATATTATCGTATATACTCGAGTATAAGTTGATAAGTATAAGTCAACCCACTGATTTGTCACTTGAGTAGTGGAATTTCTTTATCAATAGCTTGGTTAAAATCGTGGTTTCAATAAAATGAGTTACGCTTGTACAAGTCACCTCCTGATTTTTTCCCCTTGATGTGTGACCCCTTTCTCCCCACTAGGTGCACAACATCATTTATGGGCGGCCCCTTAGCAGAAAGTTCTGCTTCCCTAAAAAAGCACCAAATCGGGTTTGTAGCTTATTCTCTAAATAGTTTAACTATTTTTGATCTCGATGAAGCTTTAATATTTGCTCCCATCTAATGCCCAGGTAAAACCCCATTGATATTTGACCCCATCAAACTGTCAGTTGGTCTGCCACTAGACATCAAGGGAATGGTGTACCTCATGAACACCAAACTGACCCTTCCTACTGAAGCTGGTTTCCCTGTATCCCTCAAGTTTAAAGTCTCTAAAGCCTTGAATGTCAAAGGCTCCTTGAATTTCAAGGTCATGCCCCATATGCTTGAGGTGGACAGAATGGGTTCACCTCCAGTAAAAGTAAATGCTGAACTGGACATTAAACCAAAGTAAGTTATGGCCCTTTTGTCACAATGAAAATAAATTAATGAACAAATAAATTGTTTAAATACATATTTATTATTATTTATGTATAATTTAACCCCACCCCCCAAAAAAAAAAATGCAAGTTAATTTATTAATTTATTATAATTTATGCCAATCAATTCAATCATTTTAAGTAGAAGACAAAATGATCATTTTTAGGATTTAATTTTAAAGAGGCATTGAAAATTATTTTTTCTCATACTTGTATAAATACATTCAACCTTTAAAAAAATGAATCTTCTCCATCTGTGGCTAATAAATAACTGACTGTTGTCTACAGAGCTGTCATGGAGGTGTACGGTTCCATGGGGTTAGATGCCCATTTCATCAAACGTACTGTTTCAATCAGAGGTCTGCTTGAGTATGATATGCCCATCAAGAAGGAGTTTTCTTATGATATTATGAAGAAGAAGTTTAAATTAGTGGGACATCTGCCAGAACTGGTGAGTAGATTGTCATAGAAATAGGCTGTTTTTTTGTTGTTGTTGCTTTCTTAACTTTAATATTCAAGGGCAGATAACTAAAAATTAAAAATACCCTAATGCCCTGAATATGTTCTTAAATAACACGTGAGACAAGCTCAAAGAGAAAATTAACTTCAAAGTTACTTATTTATCTCAACCCATGGGACAAATCAGTGGTAATACTTTAACAATCAAATCTTAATCCAAGGGCAAATCAGTGGTAATACTTTATCAAAACCTGAATCCATGGGACAAGCCAGTGGTATTACTAAACAATCAAATCTTAACCCATGTGACAAGTCAGTGGTAATACCTTAACAATAAAATCTTAATCCATGGGATAAATAAGTGGTTATACCTTAACAATCAAATCTTAATCCGTGGGACAAATCAGTGATAATACCTTAACAATCAAATCTTAATCCATGGGACAAATCAGTGGTAATACCTTAACAATCAAATCTTAATCCACAGGACAAATCAGTGGTAATACCTTAACAATCAAATCTTAATCCATGGGACAAATAAGTTGTAATACTAAACAATCAAATCTTATTCCATGGGACAAATAAGTGGTAATACTTTTAACAATCAAATCTTAAAATAAAAATAACAACTACCTTGTTTTTTGTATATTTTTTTCCTTTGCCAATCATCTCCTTTTTGTCTTGCTATTTTTTTCATACAAGTCATTAAGAAAATAAATAGTGTCAGTGCTAGTAATTACCATTTTGAATGTAACATATTGAAAATTAATTTTAAATTTTCATGTTTTATATAGCGCCGTATCCCAACAAGTAGCTGGTATTACAGCACTTCACTTAAAATAGTTAGACACATATAGTAAAAACACATTTATTGAACATTGAGACAGTTTCAGATTACAATTAATGATTTAAGAAAAGAAGAAAGAAAGTTAGTTTTAATTTTAAATATTACGTAAAACCATTTTTCTTACCATGTGGGCTATTAAACCATTTGATGTTATGGTTGTGCTATAAAAAGATTTAAGATTAAATTTTAAAAAAAACAACAACAACAAAGAATAAAAAAACAAGAATAATCTCTTCAATCATACAGGACAAACCACTGATGAAGATGATGTTCCAGCCCTATGCAGAGTCTGTTACATTGTCCAGCAGAAACAAATCAGCCATGTTACAAGTAGACTTGTTACCTATCAGCTCACATGGTGTCATTCCTGTAAGTCATGGTGTCATTCCTTTAAGTCATGGTGTCATTCTTGTAGGTCATGGTGTCATTCCTGTAGGTCATGGTGTCATTCCTGTAAGTCATGGTGTCATTCCTGTTGGTCATGTTGTCATTCCTGTATGTCATGGTGTCATTCCTGTAGGTCCTTACTTACGTGACATGAATTCATCATTGAAAACTGTTAAAGAAATGAGTTCTTAAGCCAAATATTTCAGGCCTCTTGATCATCAAATTATCTCAAATCTCATGTTAATAAACAAATTTTAAAATAGTCATTTTCACAGCAACTTGCATTATTATCAAAGGTCTAATAAATTAGACTTTAAAATATATAATTAAAGTAAAAAAATATCTTAAAAGAGTTTAAAATTAATCTAGAAATGTAAACAGACTACTGAAAAAAATCTACATTGTCATTGGTTTTTGATGTCTGATTTCCAGAAAAAGTTTGAAAAGACCATTTTATTTAAATGCAAAGTTATAAATTTACATTTATTTTAAAAACCACATCCTGCAGGATTTAAATTCATCTATTAAATGTTACTTATATTGCATGTAATTTTTAAAAATGAAAACATAATTTCAGCTCCCATGTAGAATGAAAAATCAACAATTGAATATTTTTTGTAGGAAATTCAATCATTACCTATTTAGAGAATTTTGTAGCTACATAGACAGTAGCTCTATTTAAGATAGTAAAAATAAAATTGCTGCCTTTTTTTTTTCTAGGTTGACCATTTCTATGAGTTGAAATGTTTGGGCTACAAGATTGGCTTTAGGGGCCAAATACCTGAACACTTTTCCTGGCAACACCCTCTCTGTCTGATGGGAGGGAAAACGCACATCAGCTTCTGGAAACTACCAACACAGAACACCCCACAAGTGGTGACAATCCAAGGCCAGATAGTCTCCCCCTTGGAGACACCTGATGGCATCAGTGGTGGCAAGACCAATCAGGAAGTAGGCTAGATATAAGATAGATACAAAATGTGGGGGGAGACAAACAATCTTTTTCCACTATTAAGATTTTTTTTAAAAAGTAGATGGGAGCAAAAATGCCTTAGTGGTTTAGAATGTATATCATTGTATCTCTGTCATGACAATGAGGAAGAAATTACTTTGATGGTGTAATGAATAAATATGCTCTCACCATCAGATATTACATATACACTGTCAAACATGATACATTGCACAACAGATTGCATTGACTTATCACATCTTTACTATTTATTCAAATTTTATATCTTCAGATAAATGATAGTGGAGTGAAAAATCCCCTGCCTATGTCATCTTTACAGGACATTCTGCCCTACAAGTAAAGGCATTTATATTGAATAACTAGCTGAAGACCGTAGAGGAAAAAGTAGCTAAATTACATTAAAAAGTTTTTTAGTTAACCAACTTATCTGATAGGGGGTCAAAAATAGAATGTTCTATGAAGTTTTATGGGAACATAACATCTCTGACACCAAGAAAAATTCAAATGTCTTTGGTTAATGAATGATAAATCTGTAGAGTTTTGAACTTTAAAACTACATCAATGTCACATAGCTGATTCTTCCTTGGAGGTCTTCAATTTTTTAAAAGTTTCTTTTATTTAAGTGACACAAATGTTTTCTTAGAAGTAACACTATACATTACTGGGATAAGGAATAGAAATATATTTTGAGATCACAGACATTTTTGTAAGGGGGAGAATTAGTCAATGATTTTTCAAATCAGATCATTTAAATAAATGTATCCTTTCTTATATAAAAACTCTGTCTCAAAAATATTTAATTGTTATTCCTATGTCTAGCCTTATCTTACAATTTCTATCACAGATGCATCTTCTATACAAAATATTATTGCAGCCTATATATCACCTTATAAAAAACTCTTATTGCAGTGACCCTGTTGACCTGTCCAACACAACAATCAACATGCACCAGCTGGTGGCCAAGTTTGAAGAGCTGACCGCCCAAGTTCTCCCCTACCACAACAACCCAGAGGCAAGGGGAATCATCCTGACACTAGATGCCAGCACGGAGACAACCACGAGGAAAAGCCAGATGGAATTCTTGTGGGGAAACTTGAATGGTGGCCAGATAAACTCTGCGTTCTTTAGGTTATGGAAATCACCTGTAGAAGGTGAATCAACCAACGAATGGCAGGTCAGATATTTTAACCTTCTAGTTTTGATATCATCATTTAGCATTGTATCGGGAGTTTAGTGTGTGTTCACTTTGTTTGTTTCCCTGGGTCTGTTGATCTGAATGTTTCAACAGTTATTAACAGTTGTCTGTCTCTAATGGAAATATGAACTCATTGGTCAAGAAATTTGAATACGGCAGATATACAAACATTTATGGAGCTTATTATAAATTTGTAAATTGGGATTCAAAACTAATTAGTTTGAACTTGCTATGATTTCTTTACATTAAAATATAATTAAATGTGGCTAAACCGAAATCTTGTTTAACTTCTCATATTCCATTCATGGATGTTTATGGATGTTTGTATTTGATTTAAATTACTGTATTTATTTGTGCTACTGTTATGGACTGTCATTGATAACAAGTGTAAAAGATGTGTAAAGTTATTTATTCATACCAATTTTATCCCCACAGTCTGTTGCAGAAATGAGGGTTACCTACCCTCTTGATGTTCATAAGCCTGAAGACATATTTTCCAAGTCTTGGCAACAGCAGGTCATGAAAGAGCTTGAGTACCATGTCACTACAAGTACACACAAGGTAATTCTAGGTGTTGGCACATCTTTTTTTCACCAGACAAATATCAAATAACATAAACTTAATGATGGTCTGTCACAGATAAAGATATTTTATAATATTCAGATCAGTTTACCTCATAATATCAGATTATAGGAAGTTATGCCAACAATGAACTAAATATCACAAAGATATTGTCAAGACTTCAGAGTCAAAGTGGCAAAATATTTCAAAACTGTTTGGTGGATTTGAAATTTGTATAAAATTAATGAAATTTACTTGATACCACACATCAAACTATTGGCATAAAGTTAAAAGATTATAATAGTTATTATTGAAATTATTACGCTGGCTCTCTTTATGAAATTATGATTTCTAATATTGGATTACTGTATATTTGAATATCTAAGAAGTAAAATCAAAATTTCAAGAGAAAAAAAAAGGAAAGAGACTTTAGATAATCTGTTTGTGAAAATTCAAATTAAAAATAATCAGTAAAAGAAAAACAAACACAAGATCCATGTGGTTTAAATAAACAAAAAAAAAAACCCATCTATGTAATGTAAACAAACCAATTCTCTGTGGTCAAGGCTTCCAATTACATCCTGGAGACCAAACTGATGAGTGAGTTAAATCAGTTGAAATACCCAGCCATGACCAGGACACCAACCTTCAGGTAATATGCTACTGCTTATCCCTCATCATTGAGCAATATGTCATTTCTTTCATGGAGATCAATAATTGATAGATCATATAAGATTTGTATATAACTAATTCATACATCATATAAGACTTACATATAACTAATTGATATATCATAGAAGACATTTAAATAGCTGCGTGGAATTTGCACCCCAGACATTTTACCAACGCCGCGCAGGGTTTAGATTTACCACGCAGCAAATTTTTTAAAATATTGCATACGAAATGGATTCTGTGCAACTTTGCAGCTGAGTTTTCTCACTTTGCTCACGGATCAACGAACCTTAGAGGGAGCATTGCATAAGACTTATATAACTAATGGATAGATCACATAGGACTTGTATTTAACTAATGGATAGATCAAATAAGACTTTTATATAACTAAATGATATTTTATATAAGACCTATATATAAATAATTCATAGATCATATAAGACTTATATAAGTATTTTTCTGTTGGTTTTAGACATTTTTAACCTGAGATGGAAGCTAAAAAATTATAACTTAAAACTTTTTGTCTAGATTGAAAGTCCAACATCACTTAACATCAAAATGATTATGAAATTCTTATTTCTAAATTAGTTTATTATTATTTGTGTTACATTTATTCAAATCAACAATGGGTAAGAGTTATTCTCATGATTAATCAGTCAAAATCTTGCTGAAAAGTTGAATTAAATTTACTTGACACAAAATTGCAATGTAATCCTTTTAAGCCATTAATCATGTAATTACGTTTTAATATTAAATTTACTACTAACAATTATTTAGTGATCTTTGCAATGTTGTTTTCCAGAGTTTTAAATAACCTGATTCCTGAACAGTTGTACAAAGTTTTAAATGTACCAGAAAGAACTACTCTCAACCCAAGAAACTGGACAAAATTCTGGGCAAAGATTCTTCCACTACAAGAAAAAGTAAACTTTCCATTTGCCATCAACTTCATTTACAAATTAAGGAGAGATACCCTTCCAGTATCAGGCGCGTCTTTTTTCATCAGCCCAATTGTTTCCCTGTGTCTCGAGTGCGTAAATTAGTCACATAAAGGGGTACCAGATATAAACACACACAAAAAGAGGATCTAACCTTTCACTGCTGTCCCGGGCAGAATGTTAAACCGATAGGGGAATAATCAATTTTTTGTGTGCTCTTATTGTGCCATAAGGTTTTTGGAGAACTTCCGCCTCAGTCCCATAAGAATTTTCTGAGTTGCGATCAACCGGTTATGAAATTTAAAAAATTGTGTAAAATCCATTAATATTACTATCGTCATACTGACTTCATCTTTTAGGATAAGAATGGTTATTTTATGTATCCGAAAGACCGTCTTGAGTTTAAAACTATATTTACCTGTAGTTTAGTACTATTATTTTAGTAATAAAGTATCGCAAAATCACATCTTCAAAAAGAAGTAAAAACTACCAAAAAACTTTGCGAATCGAGCGATAACACTTGTGAGGGAAAGCTCCACAATTGCTGGAAATCGAATACATCATCTCTCACACACTGAAGACTTTTTATTTTCTGTAATTTCATTTCTAAAGAGAGTTCTATCGAGGATGTGCTTTGTTAATAACTGCGAGGTGCACATTATCGCGCTTTAACACATTAAGAGTTAGAATTATGAAAATCAACCAATAAATGAATTTTCTGTGCCGATGTTATATTGCTGCCTAGCAATGTTGCAATAAAAATTATTTTTTTTAAAATGAAAAGTTAATTATATATTTTAAAATTATTATCGTTATTCATTGATTTCACCATCAGAAATAGCATCTTTTTGTTTTTTTTGTATACATTTTAATTTCTATCATCTATTTTTCTAATAATTTCTATCATGGTAAATTGAATTTATTGGTTAATGTAAGAAAATTGTAAACCAAATACAACAGTTTTGTTAATATCCTTTTCCATTTCTACACAGATAATTATCTTAACTATTTCATCAATTGTTTAAGTTTAAAACAAAAAAGTTAAAAGATAATTTACAAGCCTATCAAATTTTGACTCGTTCCAAAATAATGTCTGGGCCAGGGGGAATAATTCGCATAATAATATTTGGTACCGGAAGGGTTAATTTGAAGGGAAAAAAAATCACCACCCTTTTCTACTAAACAACTCTTGCCACTTGGTATTTTTGGTAATTTTTTAAATTCAATTTTAAAATGTGTTTTTAGGTTTTAAATGAAAAGCACCAGGTTGTGAATCCATCCTTCACCAACCGTGATGCCAACATTTTATGTTACCTGGAGGAAATCATCAGAGTGCAGACCATGCTCATCACTGACTTGAGTGAAATAGACAAGTTGGATAATGTACCACATGGTGAACTTCCTATTGCCCAGTGGATCGTCTTCAATCACGCCACAGTGGTCAACTTTCTAGATGAGGTCATAACAAAATATACCGCTGTAAGTTTTAATGACTATACATTTACTATACTAGTGCAGATGTGGTATATACTTGGACTGTACATGTACTATACTAGTGCACATGTGGTATTTACTTGGACTGTACATGAACTATACTGGTACACATGTGATATATACTTGAACTGTAAGTAGTCATAGAAAGCAAGATCAATAACACTAAGATTGTTATAATATATTTTATAAGGTAGGTTATAATATAGTTGATAAGATAGGTTTTAATGTAGTTGATGGGATAGTTTACTTGGGTAGGGTATATGCCCCAGTATCAGGGCCACCGCTAGAAATGTTTGGGCCCCTGAATAGTGGGTATGTGTTGGCCCCTTTGGTAAAAAATCCCACCAAAACACATATTGGTTTGATGCACATTGGGACGAGATGAAACCTGTCGCTGAAGCCAAAAGGAAATCTCTTATGGCCTACAAAGAAAAGCTTACACAGGCTACATGCCTTAAAAGCAGCTGTCACATGCCCAAAAATTAGCATTACAGTGCATCAATTCCTACTGGCTTTTCCAGCATACAGTAAGCTGCAGACATGGGGCATGCTAAAGCCATGTCCGAAAATATCTAAAATGCAACTGGCCCATTGATGTCCAAAGTTGCCCCCCTAAAGTCCAAGAGTGGAGAAATTATCAAAGACAAAGCAGTGCAGCTAAAAAGTTGGTTTGAGCATTATCTGGAACTGTATGCAACCGTTATCACAGTGTCCAGCACCACTCTAGATGACATCCCTGTGGCGAATTCGTTGTCTAGGGGGATCCAGGTCCGCCCTTAGCCACAGATATCAGTGAATGTGTTCATAACGGTTATAAGAAAAATGAGACCACAGTCTACAGGCAGGCTACAGTCAAACAAGTCAAATACCATCGAAATAATCTGTATGTTTATTCTGTGTAGCAAATAAGTCCTTCTATTTCTATCTACAACAATATCAATACTCTTTTACTATCATTAACAAACCCCCAAAAATACTACTCTTCATGTTAATAACATCTCAAACCAACATTTTCTCCCCATATCCTTTCACTCCTTGTGCATCCTTGTTTGTAAAACGCACAATAGCCTGGTGCGCACACTACAACTTATGTACCACATTTAAGTCATTATCACACCATAACATCCAACCGTAACAATCCCTGCTATGCCGCCAATGGAAGAACTTGATGTTGTGCCCACAAAGGAAGAGCTTAGCAAAGCAATTGACTGTCTAGCTTGTGGAAAAAACCCTAGGAATGATGGCATACCACCAGAGGTTCTAAAGAGTGGCTAGACAGCTTTACTACAACCTTTGCACAAGCTTCTGACCCTCTGCTGGGAACAAGGCTACATCACCAAGGACCTAAATATAGTGACATTATATACAAACAAGGGCAATTGAAGTGACTGCAATAACTATTGTGGCATCTCATTCCTTAGTATTGCACTAACGCAATTACAGAGTTTAGCATTTTGAGTTTATCCAGAATCTCATGGGGTTTCCTGCGCTGGTCGGTAAACCATAGACATGTTCTCCATCCGGCAGCTCCAGGAAAAATGCAGTGAGCAGCAGATGCCACTACATATTGCCTTTTTGGATCTAACAAAAGCCTTTAATTTAGTCAGTCGCAACGGCTATTCCAAATTCTGGAAGAAAATCGACTGTCCGACACACCTACTCACAATAATCAGGCAGTTCCATGCATGAAAATATTTAGGGGACAGTGCAGTTTGATTAAGCTACATCAGAAGCCTTTCCAGTCAGCACCGTAGTTAAACAAGGATGTGTACTCGCACCAACACTGTTTGCTATATTCTTCTCTGTTCTGCTTCGATACGCTTTCAAGGATAGCAGTGAGGGAATCTGGTTACACACCAGAGCTGATGGAGGTTTTTTCAACACTGCCCACCTCCGAGCCAAAACCAAAGCGACAGATGTCCTAATTTGTGAACTACTCTTTGCGGATGATGCGGCACTGTTTTAGCACACACAGAAACTGGTTTGCAACAACTCAAGTCAAGCTTCTCCAATGCCTGCAAAGAATTTGTACTGTAAATCAGCTTGAAAAAGATTAACATCATGGCCCAAGACAAAAGTTCTCCTGCTACCATCAATATCGACAATGAAAACTTGGAGGCTGTGGACAGCTTCACCAACTTGGGATACAAAATCTCCAACACACTGTCCATTGAGGACGAAATAAATCTAACTCTGCTTGGTGAGTGTCTAATAACACTTAACTTGCCTCTGAATACTGCCTGTCCTCTTTTTAAATTTTTTTTTTGAAATTTGTGCTGGCCAGGAACCAAATCAATTCATTTCCCATAAACATCTAAGGGAATCATGTTTTGATTAGAGAACTCCTCGCTTAACGAACACACCGCCGGAACGGATTGTGTTCATTGATCAAGGTACCACTATTTCCTTTTTACAAAATATTTACTAGGATAGTTGTTACAACATTGTTTTTTTTTTACAGACAGGAACAATCACTAAAGTCAAGGCCATACAGGATCAGCTGACACTAACAAGAAAGAACATGGGGACAATAGTCAAGCAGATGAACAAAATCATCAGCTCTGTGACTGCAGTAACAGATGAGAAGGACAGTCATGGCAGACCCAACACTGATGACCAAACAAATGGCCTAGGGGATGGAGTTGACATATTAACAAACAATTATCAGGTGATGGTGAAATGTTTTAAATGAACTACTATCATCAATTTTGTCCCCTGATTCATCTACTAAAGGATGTAGTAAGGGATGTTTCAGCTAATCAAATTTTGTTAGTTTCCAAAAGGATGGGATTGCTTTGCTCTACTTGCTCTTAAATTGCTACTCTAAATAAAAAAATACATTTTTTTAACAACTAGACTTTTTTTTTACTATATTTATTATTAACTTTTTTTATTTTACAAATCTATAACTCTTTAAATTTTAAAACTGTTTCAAATAAATATACAATCATCTTTCAGATAAAAATCAATTTCTGCATGAAACATTTATTGGTAAATTAACAGTAGGAGTGTATGCCACCAATTCATTTCAAAATAAGTGTACTGCACATAGCCTTTAAGCTTGACCAGAATGTCAGTCACTCTGATGTTAAATCTGGCAATGTTTGTCCTCCCTCAGAATTTTTTGTCCATAAGTGTTTAGGGGGTCTTATGATGTGTTAATGCTGGTCTATTTATAGGGAGTGTTGTATGAGATAAAGCCAACAACAGTAAGATGGCCTATGTTTCACTTAGCACCACTGACCCTAACCCTAACAATCTGTTATTATCTGTTTTTCTTCAAACTTAAACTGCAGTGTTAACCATCATAAAACTATTTCTTAGAACTTTTATGTACAACTTGGATGAAAATCAAATGAATGCTGCAGTTATCAAGAAATGTTTTTACTTGAGCCTTCTAAATAACATTTAAATTTGTGGCACGAAGATTCACTGCACTTTTTAATGACAATTCTGATTTCAACATCAAGGCACCCGGTGAATACCAGGAGATGATACCAGATTTTCAAGGTCAGCCGAAACCCAGTGGCAACACTAATAGTGGCATAGTATCACAGTATAGCCCCAACTACTCTGGTCTAGAAGATCTCGGACGATCTTTAAATCAGCTGATAACGTTACAAGGGGAGGTAATTTTATCTTTTAATCATATGTGGTGTAGTCTTTCTAGTAAGTTTCTACTGTGTTAATAAAATGATTGATCAAAGAAAGGTCATTGTTCCAAAGAAATGATTAAAAAATATGATTTTCAATTCATGGGATGGGATTCTATTCTTGTATAATCATTCGAGTTATGTTTTTTTTGTAGTTTTAAATATGTCTACAATTCTTGTTCCTGATTTGAGGTGATTGAACAAATTGAAGAGAGCTTGAGTCAAACTAAAGAACCTGGCACAGAACTCATCCAAAAACTGATTGGGTCTACACAAGAAAACTTGGTTCTCTTTGATGACATCTGGAAGTCATGTTATATCTATGATAACATCATCATAGAGAAAATGTTGCTGGTGAGATATTTAAACTCTGCTCTTGCCCATACGCTGAAAGTATTGTCTGAATGTTTGCCCATACGCTGAAAGTATTGTTTGTATGTTTGCCCAAACGCTGAAAGTGTTGTCTGTATGTTTGCCCATACGCTGAAAGCATTATCTGTATGTTGGCCCATATGCTGAAGGTATCTGTATGTTTGCCCACATGCTGAAAGTGTTGTCTGTATGTTTGCCCATATGCTGAAAGTATTGTCTGTATGTTTGCCCATACGCTGAAAGTATTGTCTGTAGGGCTGTCAATTTTGTTGAAAATTGCTGCCCGGATACCCATCCTAATTTCGAACGGGTACCCGGGTTACCCGTTCAAAACATCGCATAATTTTCCCCGTCATACAGCTATACTATGCAACCTAGCCACCTTCCATGCACCTTATTTCTCACAGTAACCACACGGCCGACGTCTAAAAGTGACGTCACGTGATTTTGGCCGATTTATACCCCCCCCCCCCCCCCCNCCCCCTCCCCCATAATAGCTGTACCTCCTTTTTGAAAATGAGCATTTGTGAAATAACTTTATTGTCACTTAAGTTTGTATTTAATGTGAAGTTGAACTCTATTAAATCGATACACGTGTAAATCCATGTAAATCGTCAATAAATAAATTGTAAGCATTCAAGTTTTTAAGTGGAACTTTCATTTTAAGTTGCACGTTTTGATGTGACGTCACATTTCTAAAACACACACACCCTTTGTCACAAATGTATGATCGCCTCCTCCGTAGGTGCAAAACGTCATTTTATTTTATAAGACTGTTAGTAACTAATTTATTGACTTTAAACAAATTACAAATTTTGGTGTATTATTTTTTAAAAAATGGAGGCACTCGTGGTAACAAACACGCAAAACACAATCGAATGGGGAGGGATAGGGGGTAGATATACAACGTCTACAATCGGAAATCCTATGTCGGCGTATTTCAAAGTAACTTTAATGTTAAAGCAGGGATGTTTTTATTAACAAAACCAAACACAGCCTCATTCATCTCTATGCAGTCCCGCCCCACGGCCGATGACTTACCCATTTGAAATTGTAAGTAACTGATTAATTTATTAACTTTAAATACTGACAACCTTGTACATCAGTTTTTCTAGGTCAACAAGCGTTAATTCTCACAAGAAACACAAGCGAATGCGAGGGGTGTGGGTTATATGAATGAAGTGAGGAGAGTGGGGTAGATAAACAACATTAGCTAGTATCAATTGGCGTATTTCGAAGCGAAGTTACTGTCACAGCAGGGATTTTTTTTTACTAACAAACGCCGCTTTTATCTCTAACATTATTTTTTTTGGCAGAGGACTTTATTTTCCTTATCTATATGATTCTTTTAAAGCGCCAATACCTTTTTGTGTTTGCGATTTCTGTTTAATGTTGAGAGAAAAAGATGTATCAAAATACATTTCCCGTTGACAGATATTTCTCCTTAAATGTAATTTACTGCATTTATTTCAAACAAACATTTTCATTTGAAAAATTATTTCAAAAAAAAAAAAAAAACAGAATGGGAGCCGAAGTTTGGCCTCCGTTAATATAGACATTGAAGTTACATTTTCACGGGTACCCGGGCAGAATTTTACTACCCGGGTAATCTGATGGCAGGGTACCCGTTGACAGGCCTAATTGTCTGTATGTTTGCCCATACGCTGAAAGTATTGTCTGTATGTTTGCCCATAGGCTGAAAGTATTGTCTGTGTGTTTGCCCATACGTTGAAAGTATTGTCCGTATGTTTGCCCATACATGAAAGTATTGCCTGAATGTTTGCCCATATGCTGAAAGTATGATCTGTATTTTGCCCATACGCTGAAAGTATGATATGAATTTTTGCCTACATGCTGAAAATATCTGTATGTTGGCCCATGCACTGAAAATATTGTCTGAATTTTTGCCTACATGCTGAAAATATCTGTATGTTGGCCCATATGCTGAAAGTATGAAAAGCTGTGATGTCATCAAAAGATAGTTTTATTTATTTAAGTTAATGAAAGCATCTTATGTCCGATCCAACGAAATTCACTTTGTATCTCTTAATAGATATCTTTATGAAAAGAAAGATTTAAAAAATAACCTCACAAATAGACTTAATAGAAAAGGCAGTAGAAGTCACAGCAGTTGGGGTTAGAGGTCATGTTGTGTTTGTTTTGGAGGTCTTATCATATGTACCACAGTGGCTCTATACAGTACATTATACTTCATCCTGTGCTTATCCATGGTTTTCATCTAGTCTTGCATTATTATTAGAGGAGTTTTAAATCCTGATAGTTTCTTGGTTAAGGTAAGGCTAAGCCTTTCAATGACACAACAAAACAATGAATGTACCGTTACATAGTCTTCTTTGACTTCACACTGAACATAAGTTTTATTTTGTTTTCGTACTTGTCTTTGGTTATGTTTGTTCTCCCAGGAAATCTTTTTGCAGATAAGTTTGTTGTTAAGTTTTCAGGTTAACATTATTTGAACATGTTTCTAACTTAACATTCTATCAGGTGACAGTCCAGAATGAGTTTATCATTCACATGTTGACTGTACTCAGAAAGTGGGACAACAGATCAGACAAGATGCTCAGTGTGGACAAACAGTTAACAGAAGTTTGGCAAACATTCTATGTCAAGGTAGGTTTGAAGATACATAACTTTGATATAAGTAAATTTATTGTCACAAAATTGAATTGTGATAAAAATCATAAATTATTATTTGACTAATATAAAAGTAGACTGGCTCATGTCTTCGTCAGTACAAATAACTTACACAAAAATAATTTGGTTAAGATTTTAAAACATCAATAAAAAAAAATTTTAAAAATCTGTCACGTATTACGAATTGAATTATATCTATTCTAATTTGTATTGGCTTGTCTAGGGGAACGTGACAATAGAAAAAAAAAAGCCGTTGTGTCACTATCTTAAGTCTGAATTTAACCACAGACTTACAATGAATAACACAAGAAATCGGAAAGTAAAATATTAACTGAATGTTTAATAAAATATAAATCAAATAGTACTTTTAAATGAATCACATTAAGTTACAAGCAAAAAAAAACACAAACATCTACTCAATACAGAATTGAGAGGTTGACCAAACCCTTTTACAAAAAAAATGGCATGTACAAATATTACACTTCAAGAGTTTTAAGAGATAACTACAATTACCAGCAAGGCCTTGAAAAGGAAAAATCTCAACTTACACTATCAATACCACGCAGGGGTCACGCAAAGTCTCCGCTATTCGGTCTCACGGCTGTCTCCGTATGTCTTGTCCGTCTCAACGTTATACGGGCGGTCTTTTTATAGTCCACCGCGCGTCGAGCTCAAGACAACTCTAGTAGTTTCTCGAATACTATTCGAGAACAGGACAAGTGAACAACAAGACAGAGCTAGAACCTTCTCTAAAGAGACGGAACAAGAAAACCTCATATTTTTGACCAGATGAAAACACACAGGTCAAGGACCGGTCACACGGTCTGTGTGGCTTGAACTCGCCGCCGCTCATAAACAAAACTCATTACACAAAAGGGGCAGACAACCTCGGGAATTTTCTACCCGTCTCTCGACCGCAACAGGTCAAGTGAAAACAACAAAAAAAAATAGGTAACAATGCCTAGATACGTAACAAATCCAAGACACAGGATATATATACTGTATGTGCATCTTGTATTTTCTTGAAAAGCTTTATCGTAGTAATATTCTATATCAGTGATGGCAAACCTTTTTGGGGCCTTGTGCGGTTTGGCTTGGTACAATTGCCTTGAAATTTAGTGATAAGCTGATTATGTCAACTGTGAATGCACCAACGGTGACAGCTAATTTAGTCTCATTATTTTATCTATTGGGTGACAGATTGTCAGTACTTTCCTTGGACAACGTGTGTCCAGTTTGTTCAAACAAAAACTGCTCCAGGAAGTTGTGACACCCAACCTGAATCAAACTGAACTTCAAATTTATGAGGACCTAAAGTATGTATATCGCGTCATGGCAGTCAACAGGCGAGAGTTTGAAACTAACTTTGCTTACAACAAGTCATCACGCCATGATCTCTTGCAGTCAGGCAGAGAAATGGAGAAACTCTTTGCTGACTTGGACTCCAACATCAACAAGGTAATTGATTCTTTCTGGAAATGACTTGTAAAAAAGGAATTGACACATTTAATAAGGTGATTTATCTTTCATCTAATTAGTTGTTTGAATATTGTATGTAACAACATTTAAAACAAAGTTAACAAGCCTGGAACATCTTAGCATTCTCTGCGTTCTATTATTTACTCTAATGCTACATTGATTTTTCTTATACCCAATCATGAAAATATTATCAAAGACAGAAGTCTCATAAATTATTACCATTCTGGATACTCTGATAATTTGTCCCAGATAAAAGTCATTTAAGTAATGTGCACTTCTTGAAGGTTCTTAATGTTTATATTCAAATCTTCTTGAAAATTTTTACTACCAATTGGATGTTTTAGACATTCAAAGCAAATCAATGAGGCAATCAGAAATTTTTCCTAGGTACTACTTGACCAACAGAATTACTTCCTTTTGTCCCCACATAATTATTTCCCTTTGTTCCCTGGGTACATGATCTACAGAATTACTTCCCCTTGTTCCTGGGTAGTTGACCTAGAGAATTAATTGTTCCCAGGTACTTGAGCTCCAGAAAGCTGTTGCTGACCTGGAAACTGTCCCTAAGCTGTACCTTGTCTCTGATTTGCTGGGAATAATTCGACTTCTAAAAACAAATGTTGAGTTTGGCCGCCAGTCATTGATACCCATGAGTTTTCCTATCAAGTAAGAAATTTGGTCTGTTCTATTGATAATTATATACAGTACTAGCGATTTCCCCGCGCGTTGCTGCGGGAAGTTGGAGAATTAGTGATGAGTGAGTGAGTGCATAAAAAACTATATTTGGGCCCCCGGCGCCCAGCAAGGGATATTTTAAATATTATTTCACCTGCTGCCATCACGGAAGTGTATTTAACAAACCCCCAAAGCTACACGAGTTTAGCTTTTTGGGAAATAGGAAAAATACTGCTTTTCAATTTGTAAATAGCACATATTAGGAAAAAACACGTTTTTGAGGCCCCAGCCCCAATGAGTGTGAATTTTAAATTATATTACCCCACTTTTCGTCATGAGAGGGAACCCAACAACTTGCAAAAGTTTTATGCTTCTACCTACATGGGAATTGGAGAATTAGTGATTTTTACTTTTTTATATAGTTAATATTAGGAAAAAAACTACATTTGGGCCCCCCAGCCCCCAGTAAGGGATCTTTTAAATAATTATTCACCTGCTACCATCGTGGAAATGTATTTAACAAACCCCAAATTTTCATGCGTTTGCCTATTCGGGAAATAAGAGAATTAGTGATTTTCAATTTTTATATAGCACATAAAAGGAAAAAACACATTTTTTCGGCCCGGGCCCCCAAAAGTGTGTATTTCAAAATTCTTTTACACCAAAATTAGTCGTAAGAGGGTACTTAACCATTACCCAAAGTTTCGTGCTCCTACCTACACGGAAAATTGAAGAATTAGTGATAAGTCGGCTTTTAATGTAAGAAAAAATATATTTGGGCCCCTGGTTACCAATTAGTGGGAAATCTAACATTCTTTTTTGCATATTTTCGTTGGGAGCTTGGACTCGAAAAATTTCCAAAGTTTCATGCTTCTACCTATATGGGAAATAGGAGAATTAGTAATTTTCAATTTTTATATCTATACTAATAAAAGGGAAAGCCCTCACTGACTCACTCACTCACTGACTCACTGATTCATCACTAATTCTCCAACTTCCCGTGTAGGTAGAAGCATGAAACTTTGGGAAGTTGTTGGGTACCCTCTCACTACGAAAATTGGCGAAAAAGAATTTTTAAAATCTCGCTCATGTGGGGCCGGGGGCCCAAAAACTGTTTTTTTTCTACATCACTAATTCTCAAAGTTACTGTGTAGGTAGAAACATGAAACTATAGGATGTTGTTGGGTACCCAATAACGACAATATTTGTTGAAAAAGAATTTTAAAAATCTCTCTCATGTGGGGCCGGGGGCCCCAAAAGTTTTTTTCTTAAATGGTCCCTTTAAAAAAAGAAAGTCTGCAATTTTCCTATTTCCCGTGTAGGTAGAAGCATGAAACTTTGGGAAGTTATTAGGTATCCTCTAATTACAAAAATTGGCGAAATTGAATTTTAAAAATCTCGCTCATGTGGGGTTGGGCGCCCAAAAATTGTTGTTTTTTTTACATCACTAATTCTCCAAGTTATCGTGTAGGTAGAAATATGAAACTATAGAATGTTATTGGGTACCCAATAACAGCAAAATTTATTTTAAAAGAATTTTAAAAATCTCCCTCATGTGGGGCCGGGGGCCCCAAAAGTTTTTTTCTTACATGGTCGAATTGAAAGTCAGCATTTTTCCGTGTAGGTAGAAGCATGAAACTTTGGGAAGTTGTTGGGTACCCTCTAATTACAAAAATTGGCGAAAAAGAATTTTTAAAATCTCGCTCATGTGTGGCCGGGGGCCCAAAAATTGTTTTTTTCTACATCACTTATTCTCCAAGTTACTGTGTATGTAGAAACATGAAACTATAGGATGTTGTTGGGTACCCAATAACGACAATATTTGTTGAAAATAAATTTTAAAAATCTCCCTCATGTGGGGCCGGGGGCCCCAAAAGTTTTTTTCTTAAATGGTCCCTTTAAAAATTGAAAGTCAGCAATTTTCCTATTTCCCATGTAGGTAGAAGCATGAAACTTTGGGAAGTTATTGGGTACCCTCTAATTACAAAAATTGATGAAAGAGAATTTTTAAAACCTCGCTCATGTGGGGCCGGGGGCCCAAAAACTGTTCTTAACTTCATCACTAATTCTTCAACTTCCCGTGTAGGTAGAAGCATGAAACTTTGGAAAGTTGTTGGATGTCGAAAAACAACTAAATTGGCGAATAAGATTTTTAAAAATCTAGCTGAAGTTGGGCTGGGGGCCCAAAAAGTTTTTTCATAATATGGGCTCTATAAAAACTGAAAATCACCAATCTTCCTATTTGCCATATGGGTAAAAATATGAAACTTTGGAAATGGTTTAAGTACACGCTCTCAGCGCAAATTGGCCAAAACAAATTTTAAAACTAACTCTCATGGGGGGCCTGGAGCCCAAATATATTTTCTCTTACATTAAAAACCGACTCATCACTAATTCTTCACTTTTCGGTGTAGTTAGGAGCATGGAATTTTTGGAAGTTGTTTGAAACCCTCTCACGACGAAAACTGGAGAAAAAGAATTTTAAAAATCTCGCTCATGTGGGGCCGGGGACCCAAAATATTTTGTTCCTAATATGGGCTTAATAAAAATGGAAAATCCAACAAGTTTCTTATTTCCCGTGTAGGTAGAAGCATGAAACCTTGGAAAGTTTTTGAATACAGTTTCCTACGATTATTTTGACACAAGAAAAATTTTAATTTCCCACTCATGGGGGGCCGGGGCCCCAAAAAACTTTTTTTCCTAAAATGAGCTATATAAAAATTGAAAATCACTAATTCTCCTTTTTCCTGACCGGAGGCCCAAATGTAGTTTATGTATTATATTATAACTGATCATCACTAATTCTGTAATTGTCAGTTAGTTAATTTTTTTCACTGGACCACGAAAGAAAGACAACAAACACGGTGAATTTAATATATTTAGAAAATCTATCATGATCTAGATTAAATTTTAAAATCAATTTGTGTTTTGAATTGGTATAACGCAGGTTTTCAACGCCAACCAAAAAACCTAATTCACCGCAGCAAAGCGCGGGTAAATTGCTAGTAGCTCATATAAGGAAAAAAACGTTTTGGGGGCCCTGGCCCCCATTAGTTGGCAATTTAAAATTCTCTTTTGCAAATTATCATTGGTAGCATGAACTCAAAAAATTTACAAAGTTTCATGCTTCTAACTATACGGGAAATAGGAGAATTAATGATTTGCAATTTGTAAATAGCTCATATAAGGAAAAAAACTTTTTGGGGCCCCATTATTTTTGGGCCCCAGTATCTCTATGAGTGGGAATTTAACGTTC
>MUZC01004522.1:79538-94798 GCA_002072015.1 Radix auricularia | reverse complement strand
TCAAAACTTTAGATTGTACAATTTATTAGCTCAAAACTTTAGATTGTACAAGTTATTAGCTCAAAACTTTGGATTGTACAATTTATTAGCTCAAAACTTTAGATTGTACAAGTTATTAGCTCAAAACTTTGGATTGTACAAGGTATTAGCTAAAAACTTTAGATTGTACAATTTATTAGCTCAAAACTTTAGATTGTACAATTTATTAGCTCAAAACATCAAAACTTTAGATTGTACAATTTATTTGCTCAAAACTTTAGATTGTACAAGTTATTAGCTCAAAACATCAAAACTTTAGATTGTACAATTTATTAGCTCAAAACTTTGGATTGTACAATTTATTAGCTCAAAACATATCAAAACTTTAGATTGTACAAGTTATTAGCTCAAAACTTTAGATTGTACAATTTATTAGCTCAAAACATCAAAACTTTAGATTGTACAATTTATTAGCTCAAATTTTTGGATTGTACAAATTATTAGCTCAAAACTTATCAAAATTAGAGCTATAAAAATAATTTTTAAATTTCACTTGATATTTTGATTTAAATTTAATTCTAGGCTAAAATTAATTCACATGTTTAACTAGATGTTAACATCAATATACATGTTAAAATTGATGTTAAACTTGATGCACATGTTAAAATTGATATTAAATGTGATGTCCTCACACAACACCAGATATCTCTCACACAACACCAGATATCTCTCACACCACACCAGATATCTCTCACACCACATCATATGTCTTCACCCAACACCAGATATCTCTCACACCACATCATAAGTCCTCACACAACACCAGGTATCTCTCACACCACATCATATGTCTTCACCCAACACCAGATATCTCTCACACCACATCATATGTCCTCACACAACACCAGATATCTCTCACACCACATCTTATGTCCTCACACAACACCAGGTATCTCTCACACCATATCATATGTCTTCACCCAACACCAGATATCTCTCACACAACACCAGCTATCTCTCACACCACATCATATGTCCTCAAACAACACCAGATATCTCTCACACAACACCAGGTATCTCTCACACCACATCATATGTCTTCACCCAACACCAGGTATCTCTAACACAACACCAGGTATCTCTCACACAACACCAGATATCTCTCACACAACACCAGATATCTCTCACACAACACCAGATATCTCTCACACAACACCAGATATCTCTCACACCACACCAGATATCTCTCACACAACACCAGATATCTCTCACACAACACCAGATATCTCTCACACCACATCATATGTCCTCACACAACACCAGATATCTCTCACACCACACCAGAAATCTCTCACACAACACCAGATATCTCTCACACCACATCATATGTCCTCACACAACACCAGATATCTCTCACACAACACCAGGTATCTCTCACACCACATCATATGTCTTCACCCAACACCAGATATCTATCACACAACACCAGGTATCTCTCACACCACATCATATGTCCTCACACAACACCAGATATCTCTCACACAACACCAGGTATCTCTCACACCACATCATATGTCTTCACCCAACACCAGGTATCTCTAACACAACACCAGGTATCTCTCACACCACATCATATGTCCTCACACAGCACCATATATCTCTCACACAACACCAGGTATCTCTCACACCACATCATATGTCCTCACACAACACCATATATCTCTCACACAACACCAGGTATCTCTCACACCACATCATATGTCTTCACACAACACCAGATATCTCTCACACAACACCAGGTATCTCTCACACCACATCATATGTCCTCACACAACACCAGATATCTCTCACACCACACCCGATATCTCTCAAACAACACCAGATATCTCTCACACAACACCAGCTATCTCTCACACCACATAATATGTTCTCACACAACACCAGATATCTCTCACACCACACCATATATCTCTCACACAACACCAGATATCTCTCACACCACACCAGAAATCTCTCACACAACACCAGATATCTCTCACACCACATCATATGTCCTCACACAACACCAGGTATCTCTCACATCACATCATATGTCCTCACACAACACCAGATATCTCTCACACAACACCAGGTATCTCTCACACCACATCATATGTCTTCACCCAGCACCAGATATCTCTCACACAACACCAGGTATCTCTCACACCACATCATATGTCCTCACACAACACCAGATATCTCTCACACAACACCACCAGGTATCTCTCACACCACATCATATGTCCTCACACAACACCAGATATCTCTCACACAACACCAGGTATCTCTCACACCACATCTTATGTCCTCACACAACACCAGATATCTCTCACACCACACCAGATATCTCTCACACAACACCAGATATCTCTCACACCACACCAGATATCTCTCACACCACACCAGATATCTCTCACACAACACCAGGTATCTCTCACACCACATCATATGTTCTCACACAACACCAGATATCTCTCACACCACACCAGATATCTCTCACACAACACCAGATATCTCTCACACAACACCAGGTATCTCTCACACAACATCATATGTCCTCACACAACACCAGATATCTCTCACACCACACCAGATATCTCTCACACCAGACCAGATATCTCTCACACAACACCAGATATCTCTCACACAACACCAGGTATCTCCTCACAGCACATCACAAGACCAGTTGTTCTCTTACAGCACTTAATTTGCTACAAGTCAGATAACTTTTTGTTGTTTCCCTCTCCTCAGATGAATCACTTGTGTCTACCATCTGATCACCCTCAAGTTCCCCAACTCAAGTCTGATCTCCAACAAGGAATGTTGAAAGAATTCAGTGTCATGCCCAAAGGTGAGATCATCAACCGCTATGTCATTAGTGAATTCCAGTGCAAGCCGAGTATTTAAGTCCCAGATAACTGAATTATTGCCCATTTGTTACATTTGATGTGCAGCATTTACTTCTAAGATGAGACTTGTATGAACGTTCACAAAATGACATTCTTGGCAGATGTTGTTTATAATTGATGAAGTTTAATGCAGTGTTAAAAAGATGGTTTGGCAATTGGCAGCTTTCAGTTAGTCAAACTGTTGTCTCATTAGGGATTTTACAATAACCAATGTATTTTTTTCCCATATTACCCAGTTGTATATAAATGTATTTGCAATGATTTATGGCTGACTTAATAAGGCTCTTGACTCATTGACTGCTTGACCTCCTCTGAGTAGACTGCCAAGCACCTCATGAGATTTGCTAAACTGGGGAGAGGAGAATTAATATTTAACATATGTTATTTGGTTTTACCCATTTCTCTAACAAGTTTCTCTATTTTGTTTAAAAAGAAGATACAAAAAAACCTGTCCTTTTCAATAAAATGTTGAGTAATAATCTGACCATAAAAGCTTAATTGTCTCTGGATTTATCAAGACTATTTACTTACAGTCAGTCAGACAAGACAATTGGACACAAGACTATCTCCTTATGGTCAGTCAGACAAAGACAATTGGACACAAGACTATCTCCTTATAGTCAGTCAGACAAAGACAATTGGACACAATACTATCTCCTTATGGTCAGTCAGACTGGACACAAGACTATCACCTCATGGTCAGTCAGATAAGACAGAACTGGACACAAGACTATCTCCTTATGGTCAGTCAGACAAGACAGAACTGGACATTTCAGTGTTGCTGGCAGTCAGCTGTAATGTTTCAAGATTGAGTTTGTTTCTAGAAGTAGAAAGGCAAGAGTGAGTTTGTTTCTAGAAGTAGAAAGGAAAGATTGAGTTTGTTTCTAGAAGTAGAAAGGAAAGATACTGGCAAGGCCCCCTGGGCATTGTGCTAACCACACAATCCCCTGCTTGTTAGTGGTCAATGAAACTTGTGTACGCTACTTCACTTGGTCCCATGGACCTTCATGGTCTGTAAGAGATCCGAAAAAAAAAAGTAGAAAGGAAAGGTTGAGTTTGTTTCTAGGGGTAGAAATGAAAGATTGAATTCGTTTCTAAGAGTAGAAAGGAAAGATTGAGTTTGTTTCTAGGGGTAGAAAGGAAAGATTGAATTTGTTTCTAAGAGTAGAAAGGAAAGGTTGAGTTTGTTTCTAGGGGTAGAAAGGAAAGATTGAATTTGTTTCTAAGAGTAGAAAGGAAAGATTGAGTTTGTTTCTAGGGGTAGAAAGGAAAGATTGAATTTATTTCTAGAAGTAGAAAGGAAAGATTGAGTTTGTAGCAAAGCTGTTTAATTCTCAGGGTTAACTACAAACTGCTTTGCTGAATAGTCTGACAGTGTAGATAACAATGTGTATTAATTTTATCATATAAATCTTATAACTTATCATTCTAATTCTATATTTTATCAAATTAATCTGTTTAGCATGAACATTATATAAAGTGTACTTAAAAAAATTCTATTTCTTGCAGAATTTGTAAATAAGATTTTTCTCTTGTTTTTGTATTATATAATATAATATATTTTAAGGTATGACTCCAAAATGTTCTCTTTCAGTACTTAGTACTAATAAATATGTGCATATCTAACTTAATTTTAATCAAGCTTGCAATATTTGCATCTTATTTATTTATTGTCCTTCATGCTCATGTTATTTGTAACTATTCTTGTCACATTTGATTAAATTTAATCCTATATTTGAAGACAGAAAGACATCATTAATCATTGTTAATCATGGAGAGTAATCAGATCATTTACTGGAGTGAAACTTTATTTGATTTATGAAAATTTCAATAAGATTTTTAAAATATAATTGTTTATTGTGTTTTAATGCCTGCATAAATATAATTTAAAAATTATGCTTCAATTTCTGCTCAAAACAATCATGTCATGATAATTTATTGGTTAACTACTATAAAGATGGTAGAAAGAAATTTAATATTCACACCTTGTCTTTTAATGCAACATTTTCTTTCTTCAAATGTAAGAATTATCTTCTGATATTAAAATAAATGAATCTGTGATTGTTTGTTGTGAGTGCTGTTTTTCAACTGTTTTTTTTATTTATATTATTAATACAATTTAAGTTGTTTTAGTTTTTTTGTTTCAAAATAAATGAATAGATTATTTGTTAACGGCCCTATGCCCACATCAACACAGCTTTAGAAAAAACAGATAATGTGAAACACAATAGGTAAAAAGGCTTAGACGATAATGATCAAATAGATGCAATATTACTAGACTTCTCAAAGCATTTGAAAACGTTGGCTACCTAAGTTTACTTAAAAAACTTAACTAATTTGGAATCTCAAGTCCCTTACATCACTGGATCCAAGACTTCCTATTGTGTAGGGAGCAAACTGTAATATTTAGCGGATCTAAATCTGCACTAATAAAGGTTAACTCAGGAGTTCCACAAGGAACTGTGCTAGTTTTTAAAATTTATATTAATGATTTACCCAACAACATCTCTCAACAAGAACAGAAGTTTGGTTATTTGCTGATGATTGTATAATCTATAGAACAATTAAATCAGAACAAGATAGAAAAATTTCATAAAAAGACTCAGATGAATTGATAAAATGGGAAACTAAATGGTGTATGTCTTTCCATCCAAAAAAGTGTTAAGAGTAAAAAATAAACAAATAAATCCAAAATATTTCATTCATGGCAAATAACTATTACTAAATAAAGATGCAAAGGAGTCATAATAAATTAGAAACTATCATGAAATACCTTTGTCAATGAAGCTATTAAAAAATCCACACAAAAATCTTAGGCTTTATCAAAAAGAAACTTACAATAATATTATAAAGATATAAAACTAAAATGTTTCCTCATCAACCAAAGAAAACATTGATCTAGAAAAAATTCAAAGATTTATTACTGGAGAATATTAAAAATTAACAAGAACAACACCATTAGTTATATCATCAAACCTTGAAACACTAGAGAATAGAAGGACCAAGAGTAAAGTAGTAATTATACATAAAGCAGTTAATTCTAATATAGAAATACAACACACCTTTACTTGTAATTTTGATAGGCTGGAAACAATTATTTTTAAAAATTGTTCCTATTTATATGTAAAAATTTATCAATGGATTAACGATTTCTTTTAACACATAGATAAAATTTAAAATATAAAAGAAATAAAAACAGGTAATTGACATTTTTCGTTTTAATGAGTTATTTCCCCTGCCATTTGTCACCACGTTCGTTTACGTTTCTCACGTCTAAATAAATTTATTATGATAAGCCGGAAAAGTTTGTAAGTAATCTATTATATAATGCGCTAAGGCGCATTTCCGTCCGTCAGTCAGTGTGTGTGTGTGTGTGTATGTGAAGTCCCTATGCCCCGCAACTCTTGATTACTTTTTTAAAATTGAAAATATAGACGTAAAATCATAATGATTTTGGTTTTGAGATAAACAGAGCGTGTGGTTTTGCGCGCCGTAAGAAAATGAAGTGGCGTCATGAAGCTTTTATTATATTAATTTATTTTATTCTTCTTTTTATGTTGATAATCCGAGTGTCTGAATAGTCATGTGTGCGAGTGTGTTAGTATGTGTGTGTGTGTGTGTGTGTGTGTGTGTGTGTGTGTGTGTGTGTGTGTGTGAATGTGTGTGTGTGTGTGTTGTGTGCGACTGTGTGTGCGTGTGACTGCGTGTTTGTATTAGTTGTGAAATAACGATTTATTTCATACATTGCTAAAAGTGAAATTAAATGTTGAAAAGACGTTACCAGGTAATGGTTTAAGTATAGTTAAAATTATGCACTTGATTATGAAAAAATTCCGTTAATTTTATAAACACAAGTTTCTGCCAATGCTTTCTTCGTGGGTGCTTGATTAAAAGATAACGGAAGTCATTGAATGTGACTTAAAAAACATTTCATGAGATTTTCAGAGATGCTTTTACTTTGTTTCATTTTAGAAGAAATGAGCCCTTGCGCATTAGTTGGACGATTACTCGCATGAATTGCCGCAATGGAAAATAAACAGTGAAAATAACATATAGTCGCTATTGAAATTGCATTATTTATAGTTATAATATGTAATTGGTTATATTGAGGATGATTGGCGCATATTTATTTTTTAAAAAAATGGAACCTTTCTAAAAATTTTAATTGTGTTTTACAATAATAAAATCACACAAAGATGGGTCGAACTAATTTCTCTTAGTCACTGTTAAATAAATAAATAAATACATGTGAAGAAATTATTTAATTGCAGACGAAATATCAATTTTACATTTTAATATAAGCTTTTATACATCTACGTATATAATCGGATGGAGTCAAATTTTATACGGACTTATAACAATGCAAAATTACAGAAAATGAAATATCTTAATAGAAAAATTAAAAAGGAACCGCTTTTGAAGCATTTATCAAGTGATTTATCATAAAAACAATTGCAAATATTTTTTAGGAGGAAGATGTATTTCTCTTAGGTGCTTACTTAATACAAGTAAGTGTTTTGGGTCAATTTCATTATAAACTGACATTAAGGAAATTCGTATGGACAGTAAACGCTAAGAGATTTTAAATAATAAAATGGTACGTGTATAACCGTTTATACATTGTTGTAAGCAGGGGCGGATTAAGACTGCACGGGGCCCCTGGCTGCAATCAATCGGGGGCCCTATCCAGCCAGCGTCCCTTAAAATGATTGTTAACAGCTAATATAAGACTGTAACTAAATATTAATAATGAGAAAAAAAACGAACACGAAGAAGTATCTGTCTGAAGTGTTGGCCGGTATGTTACAATTCAGTGTGAAAACAAAAACTTTAATTCCACTGCTGGGAATCGAACCCGGTACAAGCCATAGCACTCGACATACGGCCAGCGGAGCTCGTCACAACGGGGAAATTTAAAAAATATAAACCACGATTTAAACTATGTTCTCTAAGGGAGGCAACTATATCCAGTTGTAGAGATAATATTTATTAATTTATTTTATTTATTATATTTGCAAGGGTTCGTGCAAACATTTGTACACTTTTATTATAAACTATAAAAAGTTTGGGGGCCCCCAAACCATCGGGGGCCCGTAGCTTTAGCCCGTTCAGCCCCCCCCCCCTTAATCCGCCATAGGTTGTAAGAGTGGGGTTAAACAGCGGAATTGTAGTTTTTATTAAGAGGGGCAACTTTTTGAACTATTGAAAGGGTGCTTTTCGTTTCTTGGGTCATGAGTTTATAATATTACCGATCCCTGAGTGGCACTATTTCTTAGCCACTGATAATATCCTTTTTGCATAGATTAAGAAAACCATCAGTGTAAGTGTAAAATTTTAAGCCCAAACCTTGCGATTCCACGTGTGTTTTTTTAAAACAAATAGACAATATTAAAAAATATCCCCAACCCTACACATCCCAATCACAAAAGTATTACACAGCTCAATAAATATAAATCTAATTTGTCCTGTGGTCGAACTGCCAGGGTCGAACAGTCCGTGGTCGAAGTGTCCAACCACCAAATAGAAAATACTTTTGCACAACTAAAAAAACCAGCAGGGTACATGTTCAGCTCAAACCTTGCGATTTAAGGTGTTTCTTTAAAAAAACAACAACTCATAATACCTTAATTTAGCATCAATATTAACATAATTAATATCTGGCCCATAACAAATCCTCTTAATTTGACTAAGGCCATGCTTAGCCTAGAAATAGAAATAATGTTTTAGAAAGCTTTACCCAAGAAAAAAGTAATCTTAAAACATGAATTTTAATCTAAGACCTAACGATGATGAAACATCCATTTTGAATAATTGGGTACATTTCTCGAGCAATGCGTTTGCATGACATACGCTTTGGGTAAAAACTGTTCTTTAAGGTGTAAATATATCAAGTGTAAAGAAATATCACGGGTATTACGACTTATAAATAGGATCTAGCTTAAGAAAGTGCGTGTTATGTCGAAAAAAACACACACTGGCAACAACTCATTTTGTGCCAAGCTGTTTTGAGTTTATTAGATGAATAGTATATAACGGGAATAAAGATTGATATAAAGTGAATTGTTACTATTAGAAAAAATTAGCGGGAATATATATGATTGACATAACATTTATAAGGAGTAAGGAGATCAATTTCTCACAAATTTCTTAAAAAGCAACATTGTTCTTATGTTTTAATTTTATTCACGTTAAAGGAACATGTGCCTTGATAACAAATAAACCATATTTTCCTCTCTCCCCAAGCCACAATATTCACAAACATTATCTGGCTAAAATACTCCTATTCTTCTTGAACTAATTTTATGCTTAGACTATAAATGAAATGTGTGTTTTCTAAGAACCAAAGGAATCACGTGGAAAGATATTGTTTTCATGTTTTGATTCACGTGAAAAAAAGTGAGTCTTGCCCGTTAGATTTTTGTAACTGTTAACGACATTTGTTATTCTGGTAGATTATATAGCATGCGTTATTAAAAGGAATCGAGCATAGCGAAAAAAAGTCATCAAACGATCTGAATGGAAGGATGAGGTTGAGCAGGCCAGGGCCCTACATGGGCTGTAGCTGGAAGGATGTGGTGGAGCAAGCCAGCGCCCTACGTGGGCTGTAGAGCCACGGATGATAATGATGATGCTATATTAAAGCATAAATACCAAAATTGATTGGTAATATTTAAATTAATAACATTTTTTTTATTTTTCTCGACACACATATCTTTGTTTTTATTAAGAAGGGGTTTGATTTATCACTACCCTAATTTCCAGATGCGTTTACATTCATTTTTAAGGAGAATTTGAGACCCAAAACCAAATAAAGTTATTTTTATTGTGCCTACCCCGTAGCATAGCACGGGTAATTTGCTCGTAATAGATATAATATAATTAATTGATAATTATAAAGCGCCGTATTCTAGCAAGGAGCCGGGCTCACGGCGCCTTACATGTAGATAATAACATACATATATTATTATTCTATGGCGGATTAAGGGGGGGCTGAGCGGGCTAAAGCCACGGGCCCCCGACGATTTGGGGCCCCCAAACTTTTTATATTTTATTATAAAAGTGTACAAATGTTTTCACGAACCCTTAAAATATAATAAATTAAATAAATTTTTAAACATTATCTATTAAACTGATTGCGATTCCAGAGTTGCGAAGTCTTAAGTGCCAGATTTTCCCAGCCAGGAGTAAAAAATTCCCAAATTGGGCTAAAAATTACGAAATGCATTAAAAATTTGGGGAAAAATTTGAAAAGTGGCAACTTCAATTGAATGTTTTCGCATTCATTTTAATGACTTTTGACTTCCAAATTAAAAAATAATAAATATTTTTGCATTTTTAAGGCAGTTTTTAATAGGGTACTTTCAATTTTTATTTAATCTGTACGTTTTTTTAACAACTTGGCTACAAAGTCAAAATATGGATTATACTTTTAAATTTTAACATCATACAGTTTAAACAAGTTATTTGGATACTCATGTAATTTAAATTTGTCTGTGATTGATAAAAATATATTTTTAAAAATGAATGTTTTGAAATTTATTAATAATGAATCAATTATACATGGTTACATAGATTGTTATATGTTTACATATTATTAATGATTTATTCCTTTATATGTAACAAACATTTTATGATGATTCGGGCTCAGACTTATTAATTATATTATTTAATAGTAATACATTTACACAATCTGACTGTAGACTGTCTGCAGTCTACTGTCAGTGACAATGTTGGGAAAAACCTAGCAAAAACGTGAGGAAAAAAAACTAGATCCGAAATAAAAAACCTAGACACGCTAAAAATAAACAAATATGACGTCAAAGAGACTCGCACCTACACAAAAATAGTATTTCTTATTTGAAAATGAGCATGTTTCAAATTATTTTATTTTATTTTCATCCAAGAATGTAATTATTTTCTTTTAAATTGTCAATCTAAAAAATTCCCATATGTTTGGCAAAATCCATATAAATTCATAAATTCCCATTTTAAAAAGTTTGGCTAAAAAACACGATTCGGGAAATTTCTTACGACTTCTTAACACTGCGCGATTCAGACCTGACAGTCTTAATAATCTATAAAACTTGGCTCACTTAGAGAATATAGTATAAAATATAGTTTATATTTTTAAAATTCGTGTGGAAAGGACATTGGCTTGTGATGCAAATGGTGTCGGGTTCGATTCCCAGCGGTGGAATGTAAACGTTTTTCTTTTCACACTCAATTATTAACACACCGGCGAACATTTTAAACAGTTATTTCTTCGTGTTCTTTTCTTTTCATTATTAATATTTAGTTACAATCTTATATTAGCTGTTAGCAATCATATTTTAAGTGACGCTGGCTGGATAGGGCCCCCGTTTGATTGCAGCCATGGCCCCGTGCAGTCTTAATCCACCCTTGCATATATTAAATAAACATTTATGTAATAATAACCACATAAATAATAATACTTTATACAGTTACGTTAATCATTAAGAAGGAATGTTGTTTCATCCATCAGAATACTAGCATTGCAACACTTTTCAAAGAAAGGCAATTCGAGGAAACTCGTTTAGATCAAGATTAATTTACATCATGTTATCTGTATAAATACATATTTTCAAAAATGAATGTATGTGTGATTGTCCTTTAAGCCTTAGCACACCATTCATCGTTGGAAAATTTTGGGGTACACGAAGTAAAACGGCCCTAAGACAACTCACTATGTGCAATATGTAGAGTTCAAAATAACTGTTATTTTGAATGTGGATAATAATGGATATATTTGTTATTATACACCACATTTGGTCAAGATCCATCCATTTTCTCAGTAGCTAAAACTTTAAAAAAAAATTAATGTAATTTATGTAAGCTAAAAAGCCACATTAAGGGCCCAATGAGCGCAAGATTTTAATTTTGAAATATTGGTATATTCCAATCTGGATCATAATACATATATTTGTTTAAATCATAATGGTAATAAAATTTTAAAAATTTGTGAAAAAAATTATTTTGGCCCCCGGTCCGAGGGAATGAACATTAGGAATTCAATGCCCTATAGTATTTTAATTTTGGCTATCAAGTTTCTTGGTACCAAGTGGGACGTGGTGGTCGAGAGGTAGCGCGCTCGACTGTCACACCGATGGTCAGGAGTTCGAATCCACGCGAAGGCGAGGATTTGTTCTCGGCCTGAGGAGTCCCCGAGTCACCCAGCTCTGATTGGGATTGTCTAACTAGACAATAGTTAGGCGGCTGGGGTAATGCGTGGAACCCCTATAGCCGTGGCCTGTGACCGCTGCATCACTTGCCAACATATCATCTCTCATGGACTGTGGACGCAGTTATCTTCTGCATAGAAGGAGCGTCTGTATATCTAAGATAAGATAAGATAAGATAAGTTTGGCCAATTGCCATTCATTTTCATTCTAAGTAGCTAACGAAAATTATATAGCTCATATAAGAGAAAAAAACCACATTTTGGGCCCCCGACCCCCCCCCCATGAGTGTCCGGAGGGGTAATAAACAAATGCCTAAAGTTGAAGAATGGTTTATTCAGCGTTAAAGGACATACATACATACTTTAATTTTTTTTTATAAACATCGATAAATACGCAAAAAAGACAATAAGGGCTCCAAGGCCCAATCTGTGCAAGATGTAAATTTAGAAAGAAATGTTCATCTCAATTTGGATCATATTAAACATACTATCCATATTTGTGGAGACCATGTCACAGAATGGGGATGTAAGTCTTAAATGTTTATGAAAAAGAAATTTTACCCTGGGATGGAGATTATAGGATCAATGCTCTATTGTATTTTAATATTGACCATCAAGTTATTTAACAACAAGTTTGGTCAAGATCCTTCCATTTTCCCAGTCTTTAACGCTTTTACAAATTTTATACAGCTTATATTAGCAATGGCGACATTATGGGCCCCTGGCCCAATCAGTACAATAAAATAACTTTAAAATACCTGTTTATTTCAATGTGGATTATTAAAGATATATTTGTCTATTCTTTTCAAGATCCTTTAAAATCATAATGGGAATAGTCTTAAACGTTTGTGAAAAAAAGATTTTGGGTCTCCCAGCCTCCAAAGGAATGGACATTAGCGGTTAATTCTTCTTCTTCTTCTTCATTCTCAATATTGAGTATTGAGTTTTGCGTGCCACGAGTTTTGCGCCAATTGGCCCGTGGTCTCCGACTTCAGCCGGCTGTATTATCTGGATTTGCTTCCATAGCCTTTGGTCAGCCAAGACCATCTGCAAGGCAGCAGTTGTTTTTTGGCAAGTGATGCAGCGTTCGCATGCCACGGCTAAGGGTTCCACGCCGCTTTTCGCCCATTTGGAGCTGGGTGGAACTCAGGGACGCCCTGGGCCCCGGGAGCGAGTCCTTGGCTTTCCATGGATTCGAGCACGTGACCATCGGAACGACAGCCGAGCGCGCTTGCCACTCGACCACCGCGGCCCCCAGTACTTTCTAATAAAAGCTATCTTTACTTTAGAGGGTTAGCATATTTTTCGGCGGTTGAGGGGAGGGGGCGGAAAATTTTGGTTCTGGTTGCACATACTCACGCTAAGCCGCTGCAAATAAGGGAGAGAGTCACCGGAAGACATATGTGTGACGTATTTAATGACTAAATTATTTTATTTTTAGAAAACTGTGACGTAAAACACGAAATATCAAAAAACACCTTTAGCGAACAGTTCATTGTGTAGAAAAGTTTTTCCGTCTTCGTCAATTTTCGTTGTAAGTTAAATTTTAAAACTTTTTTGTTACATGTCACTTGAATAGCCCACATGTCCGAATATATACCTACGCGCACAACATCAGCATTAAAAAAAACAAAGACATAATGACACTTTCGGGAAGGCTACACATAAAACAAGGCTTTCCAACTGTATACTAGCGCTCCTAACTAACATGAGGAACTGCGAACAACACATTGAAACGATAAGCATTTCATGCTATTTTGACATAAAACTAATTCAAGTGTTTCACAAAATTTTTGAAAATTATTTTTAAAACTAATTTTTTTTTTCATTAAAAAAAATTAAATTACAAATGAAATAATTTTAAAAATATATAAAATGTGACGTCACACTTGCCTGACCCCCCCCCCTGTCACAAACTGTCACACTTTCTTACACCCCCCTCTTTGGAGCGTGACGTACTTTATGGACGGCCCCTTAAAGGGCTTAGTAGTTTAAATACTACGGATATGTAATGGTAGAGAATTCCATTGTTGGGCTGCACAAAAAGATAATGATCTTTGGCCAAATGTTTTATTTCGTGTCTTAGGAACACAGAGAATGTGTGTGTCTGCAGAAGAGTGTAGCTGACGGCTTGGTGAGTAGACCGACAAACTAAAATTAAAAAATAAAAATTATAATTTATAAATACATTGAAAAAAATTTAAATAATTATTTTCTTAAATTTTAATTGACCTTTTATCGATGAAAATGATTGTAATCGATTCAAATGAGTAACGATTAAAAGAGAAATTAATAATTAATTTCCGCAGCCCTAATACTTAGGTATGCATTTACAGCTAAATTATCTTGGATAAACTTTGATATAATTGCATGTGCGTTTAAGTATACTTAGAAATCTTTTTAATGATATTTAATTTGGATTTACTTGAATATATTTAAATATTTCCCGACTCTAATCAGGGAAACAAGGTGGCTAGCCTTTATGCAAAACAATCCCCTCATTGTAGCGCCTTGTGAACACTGCATCACTTGTCAACAGACCAGCACCACTGCATCGCTAGAGGCAAGGTGGTCGAATGGCATGCGTACCAATGTTCACGGGTTCGAATCCATTTGACGACAAGGATTTGCTTCCAGGGCCTAGTGCGTCCCCAAGTCCACAAAGCTACGAAACGTTATCTAACTCTATTTAGAGAAATAACGGTGGCTGGGTAATTCCTCATGGGGAAAAAGCGTTGATATTAGGGCTGTTATCGATTAATTTAAATTTAATCGTTAACTTTTGAAAAATTACCGATTAATTAATCTATAACTTAGATTGAAGCTAAAAATAAAGGTGCATGACATCATTTAACTGAAAATTTCAAGGCAATTGACATTTTTTCGTTTATTACCCCTATCTTAAGGGGCCGTCCATAAAGTACGCCACGCTACTTTTGACCATTTTAACCCCCCCCTGTCACAAATCTCGGCCACCCCACCCATACGGTACAGATTGTTCAAATGATTGAAATATGATTTTATAAATAAAATTTTTTTTTTTTAAATTACCCCCCCTTGCCCAGATTATAGCAGGTGTTTATTTCTTTTAAGTGTGATAGGGATGGGATTGGAGACATATGTTAATGTGGGGG
>MUZC01004522.1:56070-72664 GCA_002072015.1 Radix auricularia | reverse complement strand
TATATATCTATCTATCTATATATATATATATATATATATATATATATGTGTGTGTGTGTGTGTGTGTGTGTATATACATATCATGCTTAATATCTTAACAAGCATTAGTTACGATGATAGCTCATCCCAACTAAAATATTGTAACATACAGTTGGTTATGATTGTAGCTTATTTCTGCTTAAATATTGTAATAAGCTTCATTTATTATAAAATGCTTTTTGTGGTAAAATAAATAAATAAAAATTATGACCAATAAGAAGTTTTAAAAAAAGTAATGTCAAGTGAAACTGTGTGAACATCCAGCCGAAATAATGACAAGTAAAACTGTGATTAGTGTACAATAATAACATAATAACATCATCAAACAAATGTCTAGTTATAACAGAGCAGATTGTTCTTTTACTGACAATCTTGATAATACATCTTTGCTTTTTATTAAGATTGAATTCCCGTGGCCAGAGCTGATTTTTTTTGTTATATCCAATAAATCTATTTTTAGAAAGTTACATTTTTAAAAACCAGAATAGATGGACACAAACTTAAAAAGATCTATATTATGCGTTCTAAAACGATAATTAATAGATTATCGATTAATTTTTGTCCCGATAAATAGAAGAATTTTTTTCAACAATCAGTACCAGCCTTAATATTAATATAAAACACGACTATTGCTAGATTGAAAGAAATAATGATATAAAACATGTCCGCTGTTAAAAAGAGAGATATTGTGAAAGAGAATGTTATCAAGAAAAAGACCAAAAACCTGACAATAAAATTATAGAGACATCCACATTTTATTAGAAGAATATGAAACAAATAGATTAAGGAGAAGATAATCCAATTAGAAAAGCCAACAGGGAGGAAAAGGAAGAATGAGGTTACCTTAAGAAAATGATTTTTTTCTTGTCTTTTTGTTTTGTGTGTGTGTGTGTGTGTGTGTGTGTCTGTGTGTGTAAACTAATGAAGTTAACAACTTGAAATAGGTTGACTGTAACAACATAGACTCCATGCTGTTTACTACTAGGAGATTGCGTTGAAAAGACTTGCTTTAAATGGTCGTACATGAAAGAATGTATATAAAGTATTTAGGGGCCATACCAGCTAAACATTTGTTTTATGTTTTAATCTAGTTGCCACCAGGACATCCCCTTTGTCACTGGAGACCGGTTTATCTTTGCCATCAGAACATCAAAGTCAATTTTTGAGGCTGACTTCTAGGGACGACGCTGACACGAAGATGTTTCTCAAGGTTGTTGTGTGTCTCTGTGTTGTAGGGGCAGATGTGGTGTTCGGTGCACTAGAAGTTGGTATCGGTGAGTAGACCGTTGTTTATGGTTCTCAATTTAAAACCTTACTGACCCCTGACCCCCATATTAGGCACATGAATGATGAATAATATTAGTAAAAATACATAAGGTAATTAAATTTTAATTAGAAATACAACACAAAGATAACTTAATACAGCCCTCAGATACAGCGGCGTAGCGTGTGTATGTGTCGCCTGGGGCGGAGCCCAAATTTGACGCCCCCCTTCCAAAAAAAAAAGTTATTAAAAAAGCTATTAGGAAAATAGGTTGTATTAGAACGTTATAATGAGTTGTTACATTTTTATGTTAGAAATAAAAAGAAAAGCTTCCATTTCTATAATAAAATTGAAGTTTTCTGTTTTCCCTCACAGCTCAACCTAATTTCACGTATTTTGACGTATCAATGTTGTCCGCTCATTAGCAAAAATAGCTATAGATTAGACAATGTTGTTGATCGTAATTAATTTTTCATTAACTATATTTTATAGGCACAACTTAAAAACCTTACATTAAGACAGTTATAAACAAAGTTCCAACTAATGATATTTATTTTAGCCAGAGTAACATCGAGCCTAAATATCTTAATAATCTTGAACAAATCAACTGATATTGAATTCTATTTTTAACCCGTGAGGTAAATATTCCTTGCTGGACAATCTCATATGAGAAAATTTAAAGGCCAATTTTCAAAGTCAAAAACCTCAAATGAATTTCTACAGTAATCTCATCTTATCAAGAACATAACTTAAAAAAAACAAAAAAACAACATAACATATACATAACATGGATATATATACGCTTGATGCACCAACGATTTGCTCTCTCATTCTTTTATTGGAAGTGGAAGGTTCGATTAAAAGGATGATGTCTCCACATAAAATTTGAGCAAATGTCAAAGCATCCTTTAAAAAGTATATTGGTTTCTCTATGAGTAGCCTCTACGAAACATTTTAGCACAATACGTTTGTAAATAATTTTGGACATCATTGATAAATACATGTTTCCAAAGGTCAAACATAAATTTGAAAATAAAAAGATGAATTTCTTCTAACAAAGTTCCTGCATGTGTTCAGGTGTTGAGATTTAAGTCTGCGCTATCAGTTTTACTATAAATTTCATACACTCATTTGTATCCCGAAGTCTGCTTAATGCCTTGTTTGTCGGAGTAATTAGATATTCCCAAAGGTGTATATGGACACAAAAGAGTATCTGCAACAACGTTCAATTGTACTCAAGAGTTTGTTTCAGTTGGACTGCCATGCAAAAAAAAAATTAGGTTTTATGAACTATTTGAGCGAGATTTGACATTCAGATTTTGAGTCTTTCTTGAACTCCTGCATACATTCAGCTATATATATAAACACTATTTGGGCAGCTGCAGTCCATCGTTTGAAGAACATCAATCATTTAAAATCATTCAGATATGTCGTGTGCAGATTCATTTTTGCTTGTTTGAAATCTTAGAAAGATTTTGCGCTTACGTTTTTATGCTCAATCTCTACTATAGTTTACCACTCAAATGAACTGGCTTGATCCTTATGGTGAACAACAAAGAGAACCCATGTTTTGAATTTTGGGAGGGAGAAAAATCGAAGCCCCCCCCCTTTCAACCGTGGTGGAAGATATAATGAAGTGAGATCCGTCTATGCTGTCAGTGTGTCAAGGTCCAAATGGCTTTATATCTTTTAAAACAGAAGACGCTGCCCCTTTCATGTGTTAAAGATCTCTTTGCTGCGACTGTTTCTTTTTTCTTCTCCTAATTTGTTTTAATGTTGTTTATGTTTGGAATTGACAAGTTAACTGGTATTTTTTTAAATAAAAAGTTTTCATGATTAACGTATTTCATTGTATTTCTTAATAATTTCTTGGTAGCTGAAAGAAATGTGTATTTTTTCTGACATAAAATCGAACACAGTAAAAGTTTAGATTTTTTAAATGGAAATCACTAATCACATGGTGGCACACTAGATTCTATAAGACTATAGTTTTTATATTGTCATTCAAAAGTACTTCTTTGAAACCTTTGAGTTAATTAGTCTAACATTGATATTCTAATTAATAAAGTAATAAATTATAAATTAATTAAATTGATTGAACACATGGATAAGTGTCTAATAAAGAAAAAAAGCAAAATAAATGGACAATAATGAATTCTCAGACCCAACCTCACATCCTATCTGTGAATCAAGTGCAATTCCTGAGAGAGAAAAGAAGATTTGCCAACTACGACGGTATTACGAAGGATGTTGGCGCTTTTGGTTTACATCAGTCATTGTAAATGTTCAACCCAAATCAGAGAGTGTAATTGCCCACTTGTGGGTTGCTGTTCCGGGTTACTTGAAGAGCTGAATAAATTTAATTCATCTCTGCAAGGAAAGCAGACACAATGTTACTCTGAGCGACAAAGTGTCTGCTTTTAAGAAAAGTTTGATCTTTTTAAAACAAGATTTTTGACATGATTCATCAATCGTGCGAATTTAACGATAAACCAGAAAGTGCTGAAAACAAAAACCAACTGTTGATAAATTTGATTTCTGATCATATATTTTGTGCGTTGGTGACTTGAACCTTTAGAGTTTTTCCTGCGCGTTTCCAGTCCGTTGACGCATTAAATTTACCAGCATGGAATTTAGCCGAATTCATTGAACTTACTAGCGTTACAACTCTGAACATGCTGCATCAGAAAGCGAGCTTGTTCAAATCTTGGAGTATTAAGAACTGTATGAGAAAGATTTTAAAAATATGTTTACCCTTTGCAACATTTTTGTGATGTTGGATTTTCTGAATTTTGTAATTAAAATAAAACATCGACCCCGACTTGAAAATGAAGATGAGATCCAATAGAGTCTTTCATGCAGTCCACCTTGTTAAGATATTCTATTAAATGGAAAAGACGTAAACAAGGTAAGGGTTAGCCTGACCGGACGTAACAAAACAGCGAACGTTTCGGCTCTTTGCCGAAACGTTCGCTGTTTTGTTACGTCCGGTCAGGCTAACCCTTACCTTGTTTACGTCTTTTCCATTTAATTTTTTATAAGCCTGATTGCTGTCCTACCCCTCATTTTGTTTACTAAGATATTCTTTGCTCAGATGTTCATTCTAAGGCTTGCACAGAATAAATAATGTTTCAGCCTTAATTACTAACCCGACCTACTGTTTATGACTTGAAATTATTTTAAATGAGCTATAAGAATTGAATAATACCATAAGTATATGATTACTCTAAGTGACATTTGTTGATTTAAAATAGAAAGATACGACAATGTTTCCATTCAATATTTTTGTAGCACTCAAATCGTATTATTTTATTATAGTCTTACTAAAATGTGTGCGAGTAACTAGCTATATACTAAGTATATTTATATATACATTTCCAGCATGGCAGTGGCAAAATTTTCAATGGTGGTCCGCGGCTAAGACACACCTTTTTGAAGTGGTCCTTGAATCTCAAAAGTTTTAGAACCACTGATATAATGTATATCAAAGGTTTATGATACAATGCAGTGGTTCCCAAACGTTTTGACATATGGACAGAAAAAGCAATCTGATATTAATTTTAGGGCTGCGGAAATTAACGATTAATTTCTCGATTAATCGTTAATTTTTTTTACCGATTAAATTATTTTAAAACCATTAATCGACCCATCGCTTACAAATGTTTGGAATTCAAAAAGTAAACCAAAAATAATGAAAAAAATAGACGCTGATAAATAACTAAATATCCTGACGATTGCACGACATTTTGGTTTTAAACTATTGACTGAATGTTCAAAATGTTGATAAAGTTTACCTGCCATGCTTCTAACATTTGCCTACATATCAAATCAAATGAAAAGCGTATTAAGGTAATGGCAGTAATGGAGTCTGACTCAGAACCAGAAAATAGCGCCGGCTCTTCTGATGAATTACTACGTTACAAAATGGAGATGAAAGTTCCTGAATCCTGGAACTAAAGTTAGGTTATTTGCTGATGATTGTTTAATCTATAGAGCAATCAAGTCAGAACAAGATACAAAAAGACTTAGATGAATTAATGAAATGGGAAACTAACTGGAGTATGTCCTTTCACCCAGAAAAATGTCAACTGCTAAGAGTAACAAAGAAAAAGAAAAAATAATTTCAAAATACTTCATTCATGAAAAAGAACTAACCCAAACTAAAGATGCAAAATATTTAGGAGTCATAATAAATGAGAAACTATCTTGGAACCCCCATGTCAATGAAGTTATTAAAAAATCAAACAAAACCTAAATCTTTATAAAAAGAAACTTTTACAAATGTAACAAAGATATAAAACTAAAATGCTACCTCACCCTGGTGAGACCTATACTAGAATATGCATTTTCTGTATGGGACCCATCCACCAAAGAAAATATTGATAAGTTAGAACAAATCCAAAACAGAGCTGCCAGATTCATTACTGGAGAATATTCAAAAATGACAAGAGTAGCACCATTAGTTAAATCATTAAACCTTGAAACACTGGAGGATAGAAGAACCAAGAGTAAATTAGTAATTATACTTAAGGCAATTAATTATAATTTAGAAATACAACACAAAGATAACTTAATACAACCCTCAAATAGACATAAAGATAAAAACACCTTTCTTATTCCATATGCAAGAACAAACACATACAAGTTATCTTTCTTTCCGTCCGGTATTCGGGCGTGGAATGGGTTGCCTGAAGAAACCAGGAAAGCCAACTCTTTATCATCATTTAAAACTCTAGTAAGAATACAGGACTAAACACAAACCATAGAAATACGTAGGACGCAATAATCTTCTGTAAAGAAGGAGCGTCTGTAACATCTATATATATATAAGACGCATTTGTTGTGTGTCTGTCTGTCTGTCTGTCTGTCTGTCTGTCTGTCCGTCCGTCTGTCTGTCTGTTCCCTAATAACTCAAGATCCAGACAACCCAGTTAAAAACTTGAGTTCAGAAGAAAGTTGTTTTGTGCTCCTCTCGATTTGCGATGTCGAGAATTTGATGCATTCAATAAAGTTAATGAATAATTTTGACTAATTTTAAATGAACACATTTATTATATTTAGAATGGCCAGAGGCGTTTGACCAAAAAACCAATTGAAAAACTATATAAAAAACTTTTATTATTGTATCAAATAGATTCCCCTCCCCTCACCCACCGCCAAAATGGATATTCTGTGTCCTTTTGACTTAACATATCTACTTATAATCATATTCAGATCTTTTTAGACACTTGTCCTGTTTGTTAAACTCACCAGTAGCAGTTTCGGGGGGGGGGGGGAAGGTGGATAGCCGACCAAAAAAAAAGTTCGCAGACTCATGCCGCGAGTGAACAAACGAAATTGCGGTTACAAAGCTTTGATGTCAACAACAAACGACGCAGGGTTACAATTTCGTATGTTCTCTTGTGGATTCTCAAACTTAAGAATTATAATTATATTTAATTTTCGTGTCTTGTTAACTTACGCCAACCGGCGTCTGATGGCCTATCGAATGGCACTTTGAGAAGCACTGATTTTTTTTAAAAAAGTCATTAAATAAATTTTAAGTGACCAAATATTTAAGTGGAAGTTTTATTTAAAGTTACCCTTTCGATGTGACGTCACATTTCTTCAACCCCCTCCCTCCCCCACGTCACGCATCGTCACAAAAGTGTGACCCCCTCCCCCCCTAGTTGCGTGACGTCATTTATGGACGGCCCCTTTAATCGAAATTAACGATTAATTAATCATACATTTTTCAAAAGTTAACGATTAAATTTTAAGTAATCGTTATGAGCCCTGAATTATTATTTATTTATTGTTATTTATTAAAATTTTCATAATAATAAAAAATGGATCACAATTTTAATACTTTAAATTAAACCTTGCGTGGACCCCCATTGTTTAGGGACCCTCAAATCAATTTAAATTCTCTACGGACCCCTGAACGGTACCAGGGACCCAGGTCCTAAGGGTAAACTTTTGGGAACCAATGATCCAATGTATATGAACGGTTTATGCTATAGTGTTTAAGAACGGTTGATGATATAAAGTATATGAACGGTTTTTGATATATTTGTAATATATATGAACGGTTTATGATATATGGTATATGAACGGTTCATGATATAGCGTATATGAACGGTTTATGATATAATGTATATGAACGGGCTATGATATAATATATATGAACGGTTTATGATATAATATATTTGAACGGCTCATGATATAATGTATATGAACGGTTTATGATATAATATATATGAACGGTTTATGATATAATATATATGAACGGTTTATGATATAATATATATGAACGGTTTATGATATAATGTATATGAAAAGTTTATGATATAATGTATATGAAAAGTTTATGATAAAATGTATATGAAAAGTTTATGATATAATGTATATGAACGGTTTATGATATAATGTATATGAACGTTTATGATATAATGTATATGAAAAGTTTATGATATAATGTATATGAAAAGTTTATGATATAATGTATATGAAAAGTTTATGATATAATGTATGACAGGTAATTGTCCACTTGGAAGAAAACCCGGAGACAAGTGGCACCAAGTGGGCTGTAAAGAATGCTTCTGTGAGACAGGGAGATGGGCGTGTTCAAGGTAATGGTACACTCTTGTACAAGATAATGGTAAACTAGACTGGTACATGGTAAACTAGACTCGTATAGGGTAATTGTAAAATCAGACTTGTACAAGATAATGTTAAACTAGAATTGTACAAGGTATTAGTAAACTAGACTTGTACAAGGTATTAGTAAACTAGACTTGTACAAGGTAAGGATAAACTAGACTTGTATAAGGTAATGGTATACTAGACTTGTACAAGGTAATGGTAAACTAGACTTGTACAAGGTAATGGTAAACTAGACTTGTACAAGGTAATGGTAAACTAGACTCGTATAGGGTAATTGTAAACTAGACTTGTACATGGTAATGGTAAACTAGACTTGTACAGGGTAATTGTAAACTAAACTTATACATGGTAAACTAGACTCGTATAGGGTAATTGTAAACTAGAGTTGGACAAGGTAATGGTAAACTAGACTTGTACAAGGTAATGGTAAACTAGACTTGTACAAGGTAATGGTAAACTAGACTTGTATAAGGTATTAGTAAACTAGACTTGTACAAGGTAATGATAAACTAGACTTGTATAAGGTAATGGTAAACTAGACTTGTACAAGGTAATGGTAAACTAGACTTGTACAAGGTAATGGTAAACTAGACATGTACATGGTAAACTAGACTTATAAAGGATAATGGTAAACTAGACTTGTACAAGGTAATGGTAAACTAGACTTGTACAAGGTAATGGTAAACTAGACTTGTACAAGGTAATGGTAAACTAGACTCGTATAGTGTAATTGTAAACTAGACTTGTACAGGGTAATGGTAAACTAGATTTGTACAGGGTAATGGTAAACTAGACTTGTACAGGGTAATGGTAAACTAGACTTGTACAGGGTAATTGTAAACTAAACTTATACATGGTAAACTAGACTCGTATAGGGTAATTGTAAACTAGAGTTGGACATGGTAATGGTAAACTAGACTTGTACAAGGTAATGGTAAACTAGACTTGTACAAGGTAATGGTAAACTAGACTCGTATAGGGTAATTGTAAACTAGAGTTGGACATGGTAATGGTAAACTAGACTTGTACAGGGTAATCGCAAACTAGACTTATACATGGTAAACTATACTTGTGCATGGTAAACTATACTTGTACATGATAAACTAGCCTTATTAAGTGTAATGGTAAACTAGACTTGTACAGGGTAATATGAAAGTAAACTTGTGCATGGTAAACTAGACTTTAACAAGGTAATAGTAAACTAGACTTATTAAGGGTAATGGTAAACTAGACTTATAAAGGGTAATGGTAAACTTGACTTGCGCAAGTTAATATTTAACATTGGATTATTAGATCATAGTAAAGTTTACATGTACGAGATGACTGTAAAGTGTGCGTGTACATAGTAAGTGTACAAGTTAACAGTGTACAAGTTAACGGTGTACAAGGTAACGGTCTAAAAGATAATAGCAAGTTTCCATTTAATTTACATAGCAACAATAAGAAAATTGTCCAGTTCAGGACGTATCACTTTGAACAATTTCTCTCAGTTTGTAACAGTGGGCCCCAGTTTCTATTTCTATAAAAAAAAATACAAAGCGTTATAAAAATTTCACTGCTAACAAAAAACATTTTTAAGTCCTTTGTCACAAACAAGATTTGTATCGGAAAAGGTAAAGACGATTGCAGTTTTTGACAAACCAACCAAAACACCGGTTTTCGGTCATGTTACAGCGTCTTATTTCTTTGTCCTTAAACTTTTAATTTTCATTTTAGCCTTTGTTGAAAGCGTAGCTACGTGTCTCTCTACCTGTTTATTGATTCGTTGACTTGTTCATCTTCCCAGCTGCCGAGACTTGAACGTCGTTGCCAACCGCACCAACTGCTACAACAGCTACACCACCCACCTTAACTACCCCGCGTGCTGTGTGGCCACAGTCAAGTGTCGAGGTGACCCAGGGTTCAGCGACATAGAGCTGCTGTTGGCCAACAACAACGGCACCTTGGTGGCCAGGCCTGCCAACGTTAGACCCCCTGTTAGGCCGCCGGTTGTGTACCGACCCCCACCAGTCTATATAAGACCGCCAGTCTATTATCAACAGCCTATAGTTTACAAGCCCCCGAAAGTCCACCATTCGTTTGGTGGAGGCAAAAAGATCAAATTAGGGAAGATTTTCAAAGGAAGGAAGTAACAGGTGTATTTAAATTGAAGGTTCAAACATGCAAAGATCAAAGTTCAAAGACACAGATATGACAGTTTTAAGAAAAAAAAGTAGGTTACGAAATTGTAAAATAAATTTTGAAAACAAATTTCTAAACCCTACTTCTAAGAAAATATACTCTATTTCCATTTAGTCTATCACATTGATAAGATTACTCTGGGCTGGCATCAGTGACTCAAATATTAAATATAGTTTAGTGACGGGCCTAATGTCATTGACCTTGATAAGATTAGGTTATTTCAATCAGATGAAAATTTTGGGGAAAACTTCTGATATTTAAATTCACTTTTGGAATAATCAATGAAATAACTTTGTTCACTCCTGAATAATAAAAACATTGTAATACAATAATTATGTTGTTATATGGCTCAGTACTTTAAAATATTTTTTGTCTAAGTCTCAGAACTTATTTTTTTGTTTCGAGATCTGGGCGGTTCTTTTAATGTCTCTATTAGAATATTCTCGTCTTAGTAGACTCGATCCCACACCCCTTAGCTTGTTAGGCGAGCGCACTATTGACTTCACTACGCAGCCGCAAAAATAAAATAATGCGATGCTTTAAAAGATGTAATTTACACAAAAGATACGAATTTCTTTAAGTCGTGACAACTTCCAGGTCATACTAAATGACACTCACTGATACTAAATGACACTCACTGATACTAAATGACACTCAGTGATACTAAATGACACTCACTGATACTAAATAACACTCACTGATACTAAATGACACTCACTGATACTAAATGACACTCACTGATATTAAATGACATACACTGATACTAAATGATACTCACTGATACTAAATGACACTCACTGATACTAAATGACACTCACTGATACTAAATGATACTCACGGATACTATATGACACACACTGATACTAAATGACACTCACGGATACTATATGACACACACTGATACTAAATGAGACACACTGATACTAAATGACACGCACTGAAACTGAATGACACTCACTGATACTAAATGACACTCATTGATACTAAATGACACTCATTGATACTAAATGACACTCACTGATACTTAATGACACTCACTGATACTATATGACACACACTGATACTAAATGAGACACACTGATACTAAATGACACATACTGACACTTCATGACACTTACTGACACTTAAAGAACTATAAGAAATCATTTAAAAAGCTAAAATATCAGACAACCATAATTTTAATTATCAACTTTGAGACGATGACAAATATTTATGAATGACTTAACCATCGTTTCTCTCTGCAACAAGTGATCAGCTTGTGCATGAGAAATTCAAATAATACTACCAATATTATATCATATCTACATCCTATATTTACTCGAATGTTTCAAAAACACAATAAACTTTCTGGTGTTTAAACAATACAACATGGCAAACAAACGGACAACACCATCTTTCTTTTGTTTCGTTGAGTTCATGTTATGCGAATTTAAATTAAAATTATTTTATTATTGAAAAAATAACATTTAGGGAATTATTCTTAATCGGATTAAAATGAAGGTACAGAATTAGTTATTGCGCAAGTTATATAAGGGACGGAAGTCGTCGACCGAATAACTGTGTCGCTACACTACTTTCCTCCCATTCTCAGTAATTGATTGAGTCAGACGTTGTCAACATGACACCGTATTCATTTTACGACTATTTGATAGTACACACGAATTTTAGAACATAAATTCATGTGTTTGGGTACATGCACATTTGATATATTTTGATACATGGCATTGTCATGAAACCTTTTAAAACCCTGCATTGCTGCGCTTCCTATCTTGACAATTGACTTTTGTTCGTCAAAGCGTCTTGAGAAACGCAGAAACATTAACCTAGAAACACAGTCACACGACAAATAATTATAAAATCTGTTGTACATGATTATTGACCTTAGTGTTAATCGCAGTTAAATTTTAGCCCCGATACAAAGCACATTAACAGATTTACAAAATTTATTCCTGGCTCTGGCCATTGATGTTGATGACGCCATTAGACCGTGACGACTCTTACTATCCCAAACGATTCGTCTCTTTACTAGAAGTGACGCTTTAAGACAGCTGATGAAATATTTTAATACGCATTAATTGGTCTTAAAAACAGATATCTCTGCGGAAAAATTATATAGAATTTTTAAAATAACAGTTACGTTTTAAATACATCTACAAAGCGTTAGACCAGGCAATAGCCGGCATCCACAAAGACGAGGCAATCTATCTCCTAGGAGATTTCAATGCTAGAGTGGGGAGCGACCACGAAGCCTGGCCCACCTGCCTTGGACTATTTGGAAGAGGAAAGTTAAATGAAAATGGACAAAGGCTTCTGGAATTGTGCTGCTCACGAGGCTTGTGTGTGACCAACACTTTCTTCAAGTGCAAGGATATACATAAAGTATCTTGGAGACACCCTCGATCCCACCAATGGCACCAGCTGGACCTCATTATCACCAGGCGTGCACAACTAGCTAGCGTCCTACTCACTCGCAGCTATCACAGTGCCGACTGTGACACGGATCATTCCCTTGTCGCCAGCAAAGTACGAATAATGAGGAAAAACTCGTACCACACAAAGAAAAAGGGAAGTCCACGCATCAATACCTCCTGCATGAAAGACCCTGCGATAGCGCAGCTGTTCAAAGACAAGGTGAAGGAAAGTCTCTCAAAGATGTCCCCATGCGTCACCATTGACTCCAAATGGACGCAACTGAGAGACACAATCTATACATCCGCAATACAAGCCTTTGGCAAAAAATCTCACAAAAACACGGACTGGTTTGATGAACATTGGGACGAGATGAAACCCGTCACTGAAGCAAAAAGGAAAGCTCTTATGGCTTACAAGGAAAAGCCTACACCTGACAATTTGCATGCTTTAAAAACAGCTAAGTCACTTGCCCAAAAGGTTGCACGTAAATGTGTCAATACCTACTGGCTTAAGCTCTGTTCCAGTATACAATCAGCTGCAGACATGGGCAATGCAAAAGTCATGTACGAAAACATCAAAAAGGCAACGGGCCCCTTGACGTCAAAAGCTGCTCCCCTAAAGTCCAAAAATGGAGAAATTATTCAAGACCAGGCAGCACAGCTAAAACGGTGGGTTGAGCATTATCTGGAATTGTATTCAACAGTTACCACAGTCTCCAGCACCGCTCTAGATGACATCCCAGATATGCCACTCATGGAAGAACTTGATGTCGTGCCCACACAGGAAGAGCTGAGCAAAGCAATTGACAGTCTAGCTTGTGGAAAAGCGCCTGGGAATGATGGAATACCACCAGAGGTTCTAAAGAGTGGCAAGACAGCTTTACTCCAACCATTGCACGAGATTCTGTCCCTCTGCTGGGAACAGGGCTACATCCCCCAAGACCTAAAGGATGCAAATATAGTGACACTATATAAAAACAAAGGTGATAGGAGTGATTGCAATAATTATCGCGGCATTTCACTCCTTAGTATTGTAGGAAAGACCTTTGCCCGCGTTATACTAAAACGTTTACAAAGCCTAGCATCCCGCGTCTATCCAGAATCTCAGTGTGGTTTCCGGTCCGGTCGGTCTACCATAGACATGGTGTTCTCCATACGACAGCTCCAGGAAAAATGCAGAGAGCAGCAGATGCCACTATACATTGCATTTGTGGACCTTACAAAAGCCTTCGACTTAGTCAGTCGCAACGGGCTATTCCAAATACTGGCAAAAATTGGATGTCCCCCTCACCTACTTGCCATCATCAGACAGTTCCATGAAAATATGCTTGGCACAGTACAGTTCGATGGAGCTAAGTCAGAGGCCTTCCCTGTCAGCAGCGGAGTTAAACAAGGTTGTGTACTCGCACCAACACTCTTCGCAATATTCTTCTCTGTACTTCTTCGATACGCATTCAAGGATAGCAGTGAGGGAATCTGGTTACATACCAGAGCTGATGGAGGACTTTTCAACACTGCCCGCCTCCGAGCCAAGACCAAAACGACGGATGTCCTAATTCGAGAGCTACTATTTGCGGATGATGCGGCACTAACAGCACATACAGAATCTGGTTTGCAACAACTCGTGTCAAGCTTCTCCAATGCCTGCAAAGAATTTGGTCTGCAAATCAGCTTGAAAAAGACAAACATCATGGCCCAAGACACTCGACCTCCTCCTACCATAAATATCGATAATGAAAACTTGGAGGTTGTGGACAGCTTCACCTACTTGGGATCCAAGGTCTCCAATACACTGTCCATTGAAGAAGAAATAAACAGCAGAATTGGCAAGGCAGCCGCAACAATGGCTAAACTAAATAAGCGGGTCTGGCAAAACACCAAGCTAACGGAGAAAACCAAACTGTGCGTCTATCGAGCCTGTGTCATCAGTACACTACTATATGGGAGCGAGACATGGACCACTTATACATCACAAGAGCGTAAGCTTAACAGCTTCCATTTGAGATGCTTGCGCCGCATCCTTGGTATTAAATGGCAAGAAAAAGTGCCTAATAGTGAGGTACTAACGCGTGCCAATACCCAAAGCATGTTCTCAATTCTTAGTGAAAGACGCCTGAGGTGGCTAGGACATGTCAAAAGAATGAGCCCCGGCCGCATCCCGAAGGACCTCCTATATGGTGAACTTGCTTCAGGAAAGAGGAAAACAGGTCGCCCACGCTTGCGATTTAAAGATGTCTGTCAAAGGGACATGAAAGCAGCCAAAATACATACAAGTGACTGGGAGTGTAAGGCAGAAGACCGATCTACGTGGCGCACAGTTGTCAAAGAGGGCGTCATAGTAGCCGAGGAGCGAAGAATGGAGGAGGCTGCAGACAGAAGAGCTAGGAGAAAGGCCAAAACATTTGGAAGCACAGAACTCGTGTGTAAAAACTGTGGCAAAGACTGTCACTCAAGGATAGGACTGCACAGTCACTCGAGGAAATGCAACCCAACCCAACGGTGATGCACCATCGTCTCGCGAGACGGAAGGATGCCGGATATANTTAAAATCTCTAGTATTTAAGAAAAATGTAATTAACATTATAGTATAAATGGAATACATGGGAATGTGTATAACAATTGGAATATGTATGTGAATGCTGTAAATCATTTAATAATAGTAGTAATAATAACAATAACAATAATAATAATAATAATAATAATAATAATAGAATGATCATTTATATAGCGCTGTATCCCAGCAAGGAGTCGGGCTCACAGCGCTTTACATGGAGATAACAATACATATATTAATTAAATATTCATATCATAATAACAATAACATAAATGACAATACGTTAAACATCAGCTACGTTAATCATTAAAAGAAATGTTGTTTCATTAATTTTGAAAATAAATTTTTAAAAGATGTGTCTTAAGTGCAGTCTTGAAGGATTTAGCAGTTGAAATACTACTGATGTGTAATGGTAGAGAATTCCATTGTTTGGTTGCACAAAAAGAGAATGACCTTTCACCAAATGTTTTAGTTCGTGTCTTAGGAACACAGAGCATGCGTTTATCTGCAGAAGAGCGTAGCTGAAGACTTGGTGAGTAGACCGACAAAAGTTCAGCAAGATAGGAAGGGCATGAGTCAGAAAAGATGCAAATTTTATAAGAACATTATTTAATGTGACCCCTGGTCTCAGCCTCACACAACGTTGATGTAATGTGACCTCATCACCCCACAGCTTGACTGCCCACAACATGACCCCATCACCCAAAAATTTGACTGCCCACAAATTTCACCACATCACCCAAAAATTTGACTGCCCACAATTTGACGCCATACCCAACAGTTTGACTTCCCACAATTTGACCCCATCACCCAACTGTTTGACTGCCCACATTTTGACCCCATCACCCAAAAGTTTGACTGCCCACAATTTGACCCCATCACCCCACAGCTTGAGGTTCAGAACCCAGCTACAAGCGAATCATTACAACATTGAGCTCAACAAGTTTTATTACCCAACGTGCCTTATGTCTTCAATGTTCCTTAACCTCCATTCTTTAGTTGAGTATTGAGGGCAAGGGTCTTGTCAAGTGACTTCAAAGACATTTTTTAGGGGCTACCGGTCGTCAATGATGGCGTAGCTAGTGTTACGCTCAGTGAAATTGATCAAACCTCAACCTCTGACGTGTGTTCTTACGTTTGTTCTGACGTATGTTCTTACGTGTGTTCTGACGTCGGTATAATCGGCGGAGAAATTCTAAAAAGGTTTCCAAATACTTAGTTTGCCCATCTCCTACCTCTCATTCCCCATCAATGAACTTTTTCCAACAACATATCTAGCAATTTAACACATCAGTCTGTACACAAAATCCCGACATGCACCAGTCTACACACATAATCCTTACATGCACCAGTCTACACACATAATCCTTACATGCACCAGTCTGTACACATAATCCTTACATGCACCAGTCTACACACATAATCCTTACAGGCACCAGACTACAAACATAATCCTTACATGCACCAGTCTACACACATAATCCTTACATGCACCAGTCT
>MUZC01004522.1:45462-55501 GCA_002072015.1 Radix auricularia | reverse complement strand
ACACATAATCCTTACATGCACCAGTCTGTACACATAATCCTTACATGCACCAGTCTGTACACATAATCCTTGCATGCACCAGTCGGTACACATAATCCTTACATGCACCAGTCTACACACACAGTCCTTACATGCACCAGTCTACACACATAATCCTTACATGCACCAGTCTACATACATAATCCTTACATGCACCAGTCTACATACATAATCCTTACATGCACCAGTCTACATACATAACACCTACACACAACAGTCTACACACATAATCCCGACATACCCCAGTCTATAAACACTATCCAGACATACATAATCCCCACATACATAATCCACAAAAATATAATCCGCACATACATAATACCCACAGACCCACATACACAATCCACAAAAACATAATCCACACATACATAATCTCGACATAGACCAGTAAATATTAAGTAACAAAAACTCGGATTTACTCACAGCTGCTGTTCCTGGTCCTGTTCTTGCTACATTGATATAATCAAATCCTATTAGCCACAATTAAATAGCTGTCAGATTAACTACACGAGCCAGTCAATAAGTCATTATATGAACAAACTTTGTTGTAACATGGCGACTTGTGCTAGCTGGGGTCAAACGTCCTTTCTCTCAAATAACCTAACACCTCACCTCGGCAATCTTTGACTCGCCTGGCGACATTTGGCACGCATGACACGCCAGGTGACATTTGGCACGCCTGGCACGTTATACAATAGGCACGCATGACACGCCAGGCGACATTTGGCCCGCATGACACGCCATGCAACATTTGGCACGCATGACACGCCAGGCGACATTTGGCACGCATTACACGCCAGACAATAGGCACGCATGACACGCCAAACGACATTTGGCACGCCTGACACTCCAGGCGTCATTTTGCACGGCATGACCCGCTAAGCGACATTTGGCACGCATGACACGCCAGGCGACATTTGGTACGCATGACCCACCAAGCGACATTCGGCACGCATGACACACCAGGCGACATTTGGCACGCATGACATGCCAGGTGAAATTAGGCATGCATGACACACCAGGCGACATTTGGCACGCCTGACACACCAGGCAACATTTGGCACGCATAACACGCCATACAATAGGCACGCATGACACGCCAGGCGACATTTGGTACGCATGACACGCCAGGCGACATTAGGCACGCATGACACGCCAGGCGACATTTGGCACGCATGACACGCCAGGCGACATTTGGCACGCATGACACGCCAGGCGACATAAGCCACGCATGACACGCCAGGCGACATTTGGCACGCATGACACGCCAGGCGACATTTGGCACGCATGACACGCCAGGCGACATTTGGCACGCCTGACACACCAGGCGACATTTGGCACGCATGACATGCCATACAATAGGCACGCATGACACGCCAGGCAACATTTTGCCCGCATGACACGCCAGGTGACATTTGGCACGCCTGACACGCCAGACGACATTTGGCACGTATGACACGCCGATAATAGGCACGCATGACACGCCAAACGACATTTGGCACGCCTGACACGCCATGTGACATTTGGCTAGGCATGAACCACCAAGCGACATTTGGCACGCATGACACACCAGGCGACATTTGGCACGTGTGACACGCCAGGTGACATTTGGTACGCATGACACGCCAGGCAACATTTGGCACGCATGACACGCCATACAATAAGCACGCATGACACGCCAGGCGACATTTGGCACGCATGACACGCCCTACAATAAGCACGCATGACACGCCAGGCGACATTTGGCACGCATGACACGCCAGGCGACATTTGGCACGCCTGACACGCCAGGCGACATTTGGCACGCTTGACACGCCAGACAATAGGCATGCATGACACGCTAAACGACATTTGGCACGCCTGACACGCCATGTGACATTTTGCACGCATGACCGGCCAAGCGACATGAGGCACGCATGACATGCCAGGCGACATTTGGCCCGCATGACATGCCAGGCGACATTAGGCACGCATGACATGCCAGGCGACATTAGGCACGCATGACACGCCATGCGGCATTTGGCACGCATGACACGCCAGGCGACATTTGGCACGCATGACACGCCAGGCGACATTTGGCACGCTTGACACGCCAGGCGACATTTGGCACTCATGACATGCCAGGCGACATTTGGCACGGCTGACACGCCAGGTGACACTTGGCACGCCTGACACGCACAATGACCAATGGAAGTTTACAAAAGGAAAGTTAAAAAAGTGTTTAGAAATGTTCTTTGAGTTACTTTAAGGGCAATACATGTTCCATTAAAATCCTCAATATTTCCAAACATCGATCTTACATTAGGAGACCTTCGATGTCAATATATTCAAACAAATTCATACGTATAATTTTTTCCACAAAAATTTAATCAGATTGAGATAGTTAAACAACCCTTAAAGACATAGCTAAAAGTTTGTATCATGTTCCATAAATAGCCTGGAAGACTAGCATAAACATTTACAGATAGGGAAAATATAAAAGTTATGCTAAATATAATACTCGTCGCGTGACAGTCAACATAAACATTTACACACTACATAGAGATAATCTATAAAATTAATTAATTTAATGACAGTACATTCGATCAATCTGAAAATTTAATATAATGCATAATTAGGTCTATGTGCAAAATTTCAGTTCGTTGGAATCCCGGGAAGTGGGTCATTTTATAGTTTTGTTTTTTCCATGGGGCCACGATGAACAAGACGGTGAAGTTAATATAAAGTATTTTAAAATTATCAGAACTGTTCCACAGACGTTTTTTGCAGTTCAACTTATGAAAGTATTTTTAACAACTGGAATAGAAAGAGACGAACGGCATTTCAAAGATTTTTAAAAACTTTAAATGGAACAGGTAAGCACTAATAGCAAACAATACGCAAAAAAAGGGAAGAAAAAATGTCTTTCAAATAAATTAAGTTGTTTCCCGTTTAGTTCTACAATCAAATGATATGACACAACTTTTAGTTCAATAATCAGATTATTTGACATAAGGTTTAGTTCTACACTAATATAATGTAACACAATGATTAATTTGCTTTCAAATACGTCTTGGGAGGAATATTATTGTGTTGAAAAAGTGAAATTTGATAAATTTTTTTAGTGTGGTCAATCCGTGCGATACGAGCGGGCTTATGTGAGGGCACTATTATAGGTTGAAGGTACTAGTATTTAGCCTACAGGCCAGCACTGACAAAGATATCTTAGCCTACGGGTCAGCACTGGCAAAGATATTTTAGCCTACGGGCCAGCACTGGCCAAGATATCTTAGCCTACGGGCCAGCACTGGCCAAGATATCTTAGCCTACGGGCCAGCACTGGCCAAGATATCTTAGCCTACGGGCCAACACTGGCAAAGATATTTTTCAGAGACAGGTTCTTGTCAATTTTACATTCCCGTCTGAGTCTGATCATTGTCAAAGTTACCTCTGAGGTAGCCAATGGTCAACATCACATGTCACCTTTTTACACGTGTCCCCGGAGTTCATGACATTGTATACATGATGACATCAGACTGACGATATCTGAGACAAACCGTTAAAAAACTAAACATCACCCTAGAGATGCAGTGCTAATTATACTGCGAGAAGGACAGCACAGAGAGTTCACATGACTGACATGACAAGACGGGGGAAAAAAGTATCCGTCATTACTCCATCATCTCACATCAAACACATGTTTCCATTTGTAACTTCACCTACAGTCCTCGTCTAGAGTCCAACAACTTCACAAACTTGTTCAACTAAGTCCTGCCCCTGATCAACTTCTTTATTTATTGAACGTTTTCTTTTTTCCCTTCTAGATTGAATCAGTTTGGGAGACGGGATGTAGACCTTAGCTGTAAAACAAAGTCTACACATAAAGTAAACCTCACCATCTGGTTCCTGTAACAGATGATTGTTAGTCACACATTTCATAATCCAAACTTGTCAAGCTTGTCAACTCTGAACAGTGTTTTATTGAATCCAATTCAGTTTCTTCTTTTTTAATGCGATTTACCTCAAAGAATTATATTTTTATTTAATTGCGCATATGAAAGTGAGAAATATTGAGGGTCAATTCATATATACGTGTGGGCCCCTTTCAGACCATGAAGGCCTATGGGGCAAGCGAAGTAGCGTTCACAAGTTTCACTAAGCCATTACTTACGAGCAAGGGATTGTTTGGCTAGCACAACGCCCTGGGGACCTTGACCGCAACGAGGCTAGAGCCCGAGACTCTCGTGGTCCTCGGTTCAACAGTCCAGCGCGCTACCGCTAGACCCCCGCCCCCATTCTAACTATTAGGGTTATCTTAAATGGTGTACAATCAGTATGGTAAGGTAGGATTCTGAATTAATACACTAACATACTGACTATATCAGTTTGTGGCAATTCCTGGCGGAATGTTGATGGGAAGGAGACATCTTCAGATTTAGCAGAGATATTAGGTTTAGGAGTATCACTGTGTTAACAAAAGTGGGCAATTATATTTTTGGATTTCAGTTCTTTTCCCCGTTTCTCAGCGTGTTTCTTTTGAGAGCCAGACTTGTGTCGATTCATCTTATTACCACGTTTTTCTTAGTTTGCTTTCTTGTCTGTCTTTCCGGGGCAAAAAATGAATTCCTTTTTTGAACCACTTCTGATCATCCAATTTTGATGAAATTTTGCATGCATACTTGATTCACATGACAATTTAATATTTCATTAATTATAGTACTCAATTCTACTTAATTACAGTAATTATACTAAAAATAAAGATGTATGACGTCATTAACATGAAAATTTCAAGGGAAGTAACATAACCAGGGAATTTTCATTTTTTTAGTTATTTCCCATGTCTTAAAGACATTAAATTTGAACTAAAAAGTATAAAATAAAAATATTTTAAAAAAAGTTTTTAAGATACCACGTTTTGTGAACTAAAAAGAAGAAAATAAATTTTTTCTTGGGCTATGTTGGAACTTCCCTTCCCCTGGGCTGAGCCAGAACTGTTTTGTTGGATGCACATTGTGGACATTTTGTACATACACACTCTTACACACCAAAATATTTTCGAACTGAAAACGTCGGGCGCATTCGGCTGAAATTTGGTCTATTAATGCTATTACATTAAACTTTTCAGTTTCAAATTCCTCCACAGTCTATATATGATACGCCCCACGTTTTCAGTTCGAAAATATTTTGGTGTGTAAGAGTGTGTATGTACAAATGTCCACAATGTGCATCCAACAAAACAGTTCTGGCTCAGCCCAGGGGAAGGGAAGTTCCAACATAGCCCAAGAAAAAATTTATTTTCTTCTTTTTAGTTCACAAAACGTGGTATCTTAAAAACTTTTTTAAAAATATTTTTATTTTCTACTTTGATCTGTTTGGATAATAATTATAACTTTACAGTTAATTTTTCAAACGTTGGAATAAATAACAACTTACTTTGAAAGATGTTATCTCAACTAACCTTGTAGTGCCTTGCCAAGAAATGTAAATATTGTCATAAAACTCTAAAACATAGATCTATATCATTCTCAAGGGTTAGCTCAAAGCTTTCTAAAAACACCTATTTCATCTTGCTATCTTGAACAGAGGTCGAGTCATTGTTTTTTTTTTTTTTTTGGTGGTTTTTTTTTTTTTTGGTGGTTTTTTGGTGCATTTTTGGAGTAAATTTTTTAAACCTCTTAATATTTAGATAAACTATAAATTTTATTTTGAATTTTTAAAAAACGTGTTGCACATTTTTTAATCTATTCACCCATTTTGCCATTAACTTTTTTTTTATTTTTAAAGATAATTGAAACACATTTTCAGAAGACAATTACATTCTAATTTACAACATTATTAAAAACGAACCTGATACTTTACAAGAAACATTATTTTTAAAGCTGAAAAAATATATTGTCTCAGGCTAAATTTTAAAAAATAATATAACATGTTTATTAAATTTTAATTTGAAAATCTGTAAAGTAAATGTTAAATCAATATAAATAAATAACTTTACTAGGCCAATTTAATGACGAAATGATAATTAAATTATTGATTATCAAGAGTTTTATTAAGTTATTTGAAGCCATTTATGTTCAGTAAATAGTAAAGTTGAAATAAAGAAAAGGCCTGCTGCAAATATTTAAGAAGGGATATGACTATAAAAGACTATCAACTATAGTTTAGTATTAATTTTGGTATAGAATAAATATACTCATATTATTTATTATTACTGTTAACAGTGCTAAAAGAAGCAGTGTAAAATCGAAAGCAATTTTTATCATTTTTGCCAAAGTAAATTCTCAAATTGTGGTAATCATATTAAAATTAATTTTTAAAATATTAGTTTGAAGTAGCGGTACATTTTATAATATTTTGGAATGAAATTTACAATTTGTACTCACCTTATTTATTTGTACAATAGGTTACAAGATATTTTTAATAGCTAATTTTAAATTATTTCAATGTTTAGAGATTAAAAAAAGATTGAGAACTTTAACCAGAACCCAATGAAAACAATGAAGAAAATACGATCAGTGCCAAATTTTGTTTTAAGACGATGAGGAGATGATGGCGTTTTGGAACTTCTACCAGTTCCCGGCAAAATGTAAACTTACAGCGTTGATGATTTTAATCAATCAAATACAACGCTTACTCATTTTTAAGGCTTCAATAACTTCAAAACAAGTATTTACAACATTCACAGCTTACAGGGTCGTAAAAGTGAAGAAAAAATTTCAATGTTTACATCAAGGAGGACCTCCTTGGTTTACATCCAATCAAATAAGTGAGAGGGTCACCGGAAGACATATAGACTATGTGACGTATTTGATAAATAAATACATTTTATTTTTTGGAAAACTGTGACGTAAAACAAGAAATTCCCTTTAGCGAATGGTTCATTGTGCAGAACAGTTTTTTCCGTCAATTTTCTTAGTAAACTAAATTTTTAAACTTTTTTTGTAACATGCCATTTAAATAATTATCCGAATATAGACTATAGAAATATCTACGCGCACAGCATCAGCATTAAAAAAAATAAAAATTCCTGGATTCACCCACTGGCGGCGGCCCTGCTTTCACGTATACGGAAAAAAAAAAGTTTACCAAACTTATTTTTACTATACGAAATAGGGGGAAAATGATTAATCCGCTCCCATGAATTTTTTTTTAAAAACACATTTATACATTTTTGGTGTGGTTGTATAAAATAATTCAAGCACTGCTTAATATGAAAATACATAAGTAAAAAAAAAACTTTAATCATTTTTTTCCTGTTGTCAAGATCAAAAGAATTTTTAAAAACATTCTCTAATGTCCCTGATCTTTGTTTTGTAAGGGGCCGTCCATGAAGTACGTCACGCTACTTTAGTATAATTGGAACTCCCCCCTGTCACATGCTGTCACAAATCTTGGACCCCCCCCCCTTAAAGTAGGTCACACATCCGTACAAGAAATATTTTCTATTAACAAAATAATAACGATTTAACATAAAACACCGTGACGTCACACATGGCCGGACACCCCTTCCCTCCTGCCACAAACTGTCACACTTTCTTACACTCCCTCTCCCCCCCTTGGGGCGTGACGTACTTTATGTACGGCAACTAATTCATTTAACTCCCTTTCCCATTTAATAGAGTCTTTGTTTGTCACAACCATAGAAATAATCATTCTTGTCATGATTCAATTAAGTTCCCGTGACACTCACGCCAATTTCATCTTATATAACATTCTTTAATTTAAACTCCATGGTGATCCTAACAATTTTTGTCGGTTGCTTGGCTCCTCTCAATTACTTTCTTAGAACTCTGATAAGTGAGTTTACTTTTTTTTAAAAAATTACGAGGAAAGCACAAAATTACGTGAAAATTTAGAGTCATTGCGCGAATCGTTAACTGTTTGGAGTTTGGTAGCAACTGCTACTATGAAACTTGAGGAACGTTAAATGGTAGCAACTGCTACTAAGACACTTGTGAAACGTTAATTGATAGCAACTGCTACTAGGACACTTGAGAAACGCAAGGTTTGCTGTGATCACTACATGATAGGCATGCGCGATGTGTCATTTTGACTCACCCGAGCTGTCCATAGATGACGTCACGCATCTTTGGGTAGGGGGGGGGTTCACACATTTGTGAAGACGTGTGACCTGGGGGGCGAAGGGGGTGTTTTAGAACTGTGAAGACACACGAAAGCAAGCAAGTATAAATAAAGTTCAACTTAAATATTTGATTGCTTACAATTTATTTAAATGCGTTTTAAATGGTTTAATGCGAGTTACGATATTAGAGTGCAGCCTTATACTAAACTAAAAATACATACCTTTAATTAATGAAAATAACGTAATTTGAAACATGCTCATTTTCAAATAGAAGATACGGCTTTTATTAGGAGGAGGGGCTGAAACCTTTGTGACATCATATTTAAAGGGGAATAACTTTTCGTGACCACGTGTGTGTGTGTGTGGGGGGGGGGGGTATCGCATTACGTCATTTAAGAACGACTCAATACAAGCAGGTCGAATACCAAGCAAAAAGTTTCGCGCCCCAACAGGACGTATACCAAGTTGGACTTATACCAAAACAGACGTATACCGAGGTACCCCTGTTCTTAGATTTTGATAGCTACTAGACAACAGAAAATACTGCAGAAAGTCAAACATGGCTGTCGAATAAAAAAAGGAAGGAAGAATGCAAAAGGAATAACTGGACGAAAAAAAATAACAAGATGGAAGAAAAAATAAATGGTGGAAAAAAATAAGGATATATTGAAGAAAATCAGTTTATGTTGAGAAAATAAATATGGGTAAAGAAAATAATATGTGTATAAAAAATTATTTTGTATGGGGCTTCTCAGGTGAGTGTTTGGTTTCTCAATGCGGTAAAATGATATCAACAGGGCCTGAAGGAAAATCTGGGAAATAGTTTGAGTTTGGCGTTGCTGAGTTTTAATTCCTGGACAGGCAAGTTATCTAAAAAAAGTCAACATATTGGGTACTAGGTATTTTGAAATGACTTGGTGGGGCATGTTCCAAAAACAGGTTGAGATGCACTGGTGTAGAAAGACCATATTCCACATTCATTGTAAACAGATCGCACTCTCAACACAATATAAGAAACAAGGCTCGTTAGAAATGAGCATAAAGAAAATGTTGAATTAATTCTGTACATGAACAACCCATTGTGTCATGAAGTACGCATGTAAAAACAAACAACTGTTGGACAGAGCGAGTTCAAAGGTCAGGTACAACAACTTTACAAGTAGGCGTGGCTTGTACCCTGATCAATGCTGTACAGCCTGCTGTTAGCAGAAGTAAACAGACGCTGTATTAATACATGCATGGAACAGTGTGACACGTTGCCTCCAGGTAATTTTGAAATCCGCAATAACCCCCCCCCCAGATTTTGGGACCAATGTATTTCAAGACCTCACAAAACTATAAAACCTTCAGAAGCCTGACCAGATTTCACTACAACTCCTAGGCGTGAAGTTCAGAGAAATAAAAAATGGGAGCTTTAGTGATTTCAAGTTTAGCCTTTCTGGCTTTTGTTGGTGCAGCCAAAGGTGCAGCCATGTTTGGCATGGGTAAGTACTTAGTACCAGCGAAAAGAATCTTACATAGATTACAGAAACCACCATTGACAAGTCTTGAGTAGCCATTGGTATAACTAATCAATTGCTTAGTTAACCACAAAATCGAGTGTGGTATTATGGGAGAAGTGGTAGATATGATCATTATTTTTAATATATTATAAAATAAGACTGCCATAAATATATAGTAATATTAAAAATATATTATAGATTGTGACTGCCTTAAATATATTATAGATTAGGTCTGCCTTAAAATATATTATAAATTAGTACTGACTTAAAATATATTATAGATTACGTTTTCCATAAAATATATTATAGATTAGGTCTTCCATAAATATATTATACATTAGGTCTTCCATAAAATATATTATAGATTAGGTCTTCCATAAATATATTATACATTAGGTCTTCCATAAAATATATTATAGATTAGGTCTTCCATAAA
>MUZC01004522.1:16417-36224 GCA_002072015.1 Radix auricularia | reverse complement strand
TAGGAAGATGTTAATGCCTTTTACAAAAAGTAACTCTATAGGAAGATGTTAATGCCTTTTACAAAAAGTAACTCTATAGGAAGATGTTAATGCCTTTTACAAAAAGTAACTCTATAGGAAGATGTTAATGCCTTTTACAAAAAGTAACTCTATAGGAAGATGTTAATGCCTTTTACAAAAAGTAACTCGAATTCTACCTAAAAAAATGAGTACATTTTCAAATAAATTGAATTACCCATGAGATCAGCCAAGCTAAAAACCTGCCCCACCTCTTAATATTCATGAAATGGTACAGTCGATGCCTGGTCAATTTGCCTGTTTTCTCAGCTAGCAGTATATGACGTCATCGGCGTAATGATTTACCTCAACATTTAGCGAGGCACACCATGCAGTCTTAAACAGTCACAAAGATGTAAGTCAATAAAAATTTCAATGATCTTTCAATGACCTTTAAATGACCTTCTAATGACCTTCTAATGACCTTCCTCTTCTAGGTGATTGCCCAGACAATCATGTTGATGGAGATTCGTGGGAACTTCCCGGATGTCAAGTATGTGATTGTTATGATGGCTACTACGGTTGTTATGGGTAGGTGTGTTCGAGTGAGTGTTCATGTATGTGTTCGTGTGTGTGTGTTCATGTATGCGTGTTCATGTATGTGATCATGCATGTGTACATGTGTGTGTGTTCATGTGTGTGTTCATATGTGTGTTCATGTGAGTGTTCAATTGCGTGTTCATTTGTGTGTTCGTGTGTGTGTTCATGTGTGTGTTAATGTGTGTGTTCATTTGTGTGTTCGTGCATGTATTCATGTGTGTGTTCATTTGTGTGTTCATGTGTGTGTTAATCGCGGAATGGTTTGTGCGCTTTTGTCGTGTGCGTGATTGTCACGGAACCATGTCTGAGTGCATGTATTTTAGACTGCATGTTTGTGTGACTGCATGTATGTGTGACTGCATGTATGTGTGAGTGCATGTATGTGTGAGTGCATGTATGTGTGAGTGCATGTATGTGTGACTGCATGTATGTGTGAGTGCATGTATGTGTGAGTGCATGTATGTGTGAGTGCATGTATGTGTGAGTGCATGTATGTTAGACTGCATGTTTGTGTGAGTGCATGTATGTGTGAGTACATGTATGTGTGAGTGCATGTATGTGTGACTGCATGTATGTGTGACTGCATGTATGTGTGACTGCATGTATGTGTGACTGCATGTATGTGTGAGTACATGTATCTGTGAGTGCATGTATGTGTGACTGCATGTATGTGTTAGTACATTTTTTTGTGAGTGCATGTATGTGTTAGTTCATGTATGTGTGAGTGCATGTATGTGTGAGTGCATGTATATGTGAGTGCATGTATGTGTCAGTGCATATATGTGTCAGTACATGTATGTGTAAGTGCATATATGTATGAGTACATGTATGTGTAAGGTCATATATGTGTGAGTGTATCTATGTGTGAGTGCATGAATGTGTTAGTTCATCTATGTGTGAGGGCATGCATGTGTGATTGTATGTATGTGTGAGTGTATGTATATGTGAGTGCATGTATGTGTCAGTGCATATATGTGTCAGTACATGTATGTGTAAGTGCATATATGTATGAGTACATGTATGTGTAAGGTCATATATGTGTGAGTGTATCTATGTGTGAGTGCATGAATGTGTTAGTTCATCTATGTGTGAGGGCATGCATGTGTGATTGTATGTATGTGTGAGTGTCTGTATGTGTGAGTGCATGTATGTGTGAGTGCATGTATGTGTGAGTGTATCTATGCGTGAGTGTTTGTATGTGTGATTGTATGTATGTGTGAGTGCATGTATGTGTGAGTGTATATATGTGTGAGTGCGTGTATGTGTGAGTGTATCTATGTGTGAGTGCATGTATGTGTTAGTTCATGTGTGTTTGAATGCATGTATTTATGAGTAGTTTCCCGTAAATGTGACGTGATGAATTACCAATTACAATTTTATTCCCGTAGGTGTGGAGTTATGGATTTCCAATACGACACGAAGGAGTGCTACCTCCAAGACAACCTCGACAAAAGCTACCCGTATTGTTGCATGCCGCTACTCAAGTGCAGAGGTCAGGCGGGATTTGATGAGTCGCAACTACGATCAGAGGCGGAGCAGGTCTCGGAGCCGCCCCTTGTCATAGATTACATCAACCCCAATGACGAGCCTGTCTACCATGTTGATCCTGTCTTTACTTACGAACCTGTTCCTGTGACAGGCAAAACAATTATCTACATGGACCCTAAACCCCACCCTGCTGCCCAGCAGGAATCTCCTATGACCCCTGAATTTCCAGAAACTGCCTCAGAGGAGCCAGTTCCCAATGTTACAGAATAACGTCGTATGTTGGTTATAACAGCCAAACCTTAAATTTTGTATGTTGGATATATTAGCCAACCCTGAATGAGATTAAAATACTCATGAATAAAAACAAACAAAAATGTTCTTTTGTTTATAAGAAATTAATCAATCTTTTATTCACAAACCATTTGATTCAATTTAGCCAATAGATTCCGCATTCTAATTATTTGAAATAATTCGATAAACAATTTCAAAGTAATGTACAATGATAAAAATTTGATGCTAGCAAAAGTGTAGTGGTGAGAACTGTAGAATTATAAACTTACCATCAAAAAAAAATTATAGTAGGCCCTAAATTAATTTTAAAAAAATTAATAACACAAAATTAATAAATAAAAACAATATTATTTTTAAAAAGCGTAGATCTAACTGAAAATACGTTTCAGATATTAAATAAGTTAATAAGTAATAATAATAACAAAATGATTAATTATATAGCGCTGTATCCCAGCAAGGCGAAGGGCTCACGGAGCTTTACATGGAGATTTTGAATTACATTAATATTAATTAAATAACCATTCATAAGTAAATAACCACATAAATTACAATACGTCATACATCAGCTACGTTAATCATTAATAAGAAATGTTGTTTCATTAAATTTGAAAATAAAGTTTGAAAAGATGTGTCTTAAGTGCAGTCTTAAAGGACTTAGTAGTTGAAATAATACGGATTTGTAATGGAAGAGAATTCCATTGTTTGGCTGCACAAAAAGAGAATGACATTTTGCTAATGTGTCTTAGGAACACATAGAATGCGTGTGTCTGCAGAAGAGCGTAGCTGACGACTTGGTGAGTAGACCGACGGAAGTTCAGTAAGATAGGAAGTATTAGGTAATCATGAAATACAAACCATGCGAGGTAAAACACTTTGACTTTATTCTGCTGTAGAATTCTTGTCCGTTCTTATTTGTATTGTTAAAATATTTCCTTAAAAAAGATAAGGCTTGTTTTCTTGTAGATTTATTGTTTCAAAATATTACTTCCCTTTGTCACTCACGGTTTTAAGATGTTGTGACAGAAGTCACTGACCATTCAGTTTTAAGGGGTTGTTACAGAAGTCACTGACCATTCAATTTTAAGTCGTTGTTACAGAAGTTACTGACCATTCAGTCTTAACTCGTTGTTACAGAAGTCACTGACCATTCAGTTTTAAGGGGTTGTTACAGAAGTCACTGACCATTCAGTTTTAAGTCGTTGTTATACAGAAGTCACTGACCATTCAGTTTTAAGGGGTTGTTACAGAAGTCACTGACCATTCAGTTTTAAGTCGTTGTTACAGAAGTCACTAACCATTCAGTTTTAAGGGGTTGTTACAGAAGTCACTGACCATTCAGTTTTAAGTCGTTGTTACAGAAGTCACTGACCATTCAGTTTTAAGGGGTTGTTACAGAAGTCACTGACCATTCAGTTTTAAGGGGTTGTTACAGAAGTCACTGACCATTCAGTTTTAAGCGGTTGTTACAGAAGTCACTGACCATTCAGTTTTAAGTCGTTGTGACAGAAGTCATTGACCATTCAGTTTTAAGTCGTTGTTACAGAAGTCACTGACCATTAAGTTTTAAGTCGTTGTGACTGAAGTCACTGACCATTCAGTTTTAATTCGTTGTGACTGAAGTCACTGACCATTCAGTTTCAAGTCGTTGTGACTGAAGTCACTGACCATTCAGTTAGAAGTTTTGTCAAGAGTTCAGGTCATCATTTAATGTCACGGTTGAATTTTTTGATTAACCACAAACTCTTCAAGAAACGACACTTCCCATGGAGAATAGATGAGCTCAGGGGCGTCACTAGGGGGTCCGGGGCACGGACTGCACTTGTTGACACAATCGCAAGGGTTGACATGAAGGGGTAAAATTCTGGCTGAATCAAGGAAGGTCAGAGGTCACGGATAGTACAAGTTTGCCAGAAGAATGGTGTGTTGATCGATCTTCACCAGGGGCGTCCAAAGTACGGCCCGCGGGTCAAACACGGCCAACACCTAAATTATAACTGGCCGCAGCCTCATCTTAAATAATTAAAGGACTGGAATATTATTTCTGTAACAACATTTTATTTATTTTAAAAAGTCAAAATTTTGTGCTGCATTGAGTACGTCAAAAGATGGCAAAAATCGATGATATTTTTTTGTTTGTTTTTGTTTACCAACTACTCGAAGACCAAACGAGAGGAACATATTTATTCACTTCCGTTTGTTCTCCGGTGAATGTCATTCAATTATCATGGAAAATATCTCTGTAATTATAGACTGGAGAGCACATTGGACTAGCAACACTTGTCTGTAACAAAGTCAGCGAAGAGTGTTGAAGAGTTTTTAAACTTGACTGTTTTCTTTATGTCAAACATATTAGATGTTATGATGTCATTAAGCCTAGCTATAAACTTGATTTGTTCTAAAGCCCTCTTACAGCGCAAGTTTGAGCTTTTTCTTGACATCCAGGGGAATACGAAGATGTTGTGCATCACAGTGATATAAGATGGTTCAGATAGGGGACAGCTCATCAGCGCTTCTAAAAACTTAATAAAAAAATAAATTACACATTTCATTAAAAATAATATACAATCATTCCAGAACTATCTGATCCTTTTTGGCAGCAATTATTGTTATTTAAATAATTTAAATCTAACAATGTGTTCAAGAAATATATGCGTAACTGATATACAATTTATAATTTAGAAGTATTTAAATAATTAAAAAAAAACAAAAAAAAAACATAATAATAATAATAATTTTAATTTTTTTTTATAAAAAAGGAGCGGCACGATTGTCGAATGGTAGCGCGCTCGACTAGCATACCAATGGTCACGGGTTCGAATCCATGTGAAGACAACGTTTTTTCCCGGGCCTAGGGTGCCTCTGAGTCCACCCTAACACTACCCAACTACACTTAGGCGGCCTGGTAATGCGTTGAACCTTCATAGCCGTGGCCCGCGAACGCTGCATCACTTACTCACTCCCTCACTGATTCATCACTAATTTTCCAACTTCCCGTGTAGGTAGAAGCACGAAACTTTGGGAAGTTGTTGGGTACTCTTTCCCTACGACTATTGGCGAAAAAGAATTTTAAAAATCTCACTCTTGTTGGGCCGGGGGCCCAAAAACTATTTATTTCTACATCACTATTTCTCCAACATTCCGTGTAGGTAGAAGCATGAAACTTTGGGAAATTGTTGCGTATCCTCTTACAACAAAATGTGGCGAATAAGAATTTTGAAATTCACACTCATGGGGGCCGGGGCCAAAAAAAATGTTTTTTTTTTCCTTATATAAGCTATATACTAATTGAAAATAAAAAATTCTCCAACTTTCCGTGTAGGTAGAAGCATGAAACTTTTGGAGGTTGTTGGGTACACTCTGACTAAGAAAATTGGTGTTAAAGAATGTTTAAAATCTCAATCATGTGGGGCCGGGGGCCAAAAAACTTTTTAACCTACATCTCTAATTCTTCAACTTCCCGTGTAGGTAGAAGCATGAACCTTTGGGAAATTGTTGCGTATTCTCTTACAACAAAAATCGGCGAAAAAGAATTTTAAAATTCACTTTCATGGGGGCCGGGGCCCCCAAAATGATTTTTTCTTATATAAGATATATACTAATTGAAATTCAATAATTCTTCTATTTCCCGTGTAGGTAGAAGCATGAAACTTTAGACATTTTTAGTACATGCTTCCGACGATAATTGGCAAAAGAGAAAATTAAATGGGGCCCCGAAAACAATTTTTTCATTATATGAGCTATATATAAATTAAAAAATCACCAATTCTCCTATTTTCCGAGTAGTTACACTCATTTAAGGTTAGAGAGTTGATAAATAAATACACTTTCACGATGCTAGCAGATGAAATTTTTTTTAAAATATCTCTTTCTGGGGGGCTGGGGGCACAAATTTAAAAACTAAAAATCACTAATTCTCCCATTCCCCATGTAGATGGAAAGCATGAAACTTGAGGAAGTTGTTGAGTGCAATCTCCCGATGATAATTGGCGAAAGAGAACGTTAAATTCCCACTCATAGATATACTGGGGCCCAAAAATAATGGAGCCCCAAAAATGTTTTTTTTCCTTATAAGAGCTATTTACAAATTGCCAATCATTAATTCTCATATTTCCAGTATAGTTAGAAGCATGAAACTTTGTAAATTTTTTGAGTTCATGCTTCCAATGATAGTTTGCAAGAGAGAATGTTAAATTTCCAACTAATGGGGGCCGGGGCCCCTAAAACGTTTTTTTTATATGAGCTATATAAAAATTGAAATCAATAATTCTCCTATTCCCCATATAGGTAGAAGAATGAAATTTGGAAATTTTTCGTGCAGAAGCTCCCGACGAAAATATGCAAAAAGAATGTTAGATTTCCCACTAATTGGTAACCAGGGGCCCAAATATATTTTTTCTTATATTAAAAACCGACTTATCACTAATTCTTCAATTTTCCGTGTAGGTAGGAGCATGAAACTTTGGGTAATCGTTAACTACCCTCTCACGACGAATTTTGGTGTAAAAGAATTTTATGGGTGCGGGGCCCAAAAAAAGTTTGCTTTCTTTTTCTTATACGAGATTTATAAAAATTGAACATCACTAATTTTCCTATTTCTCGCGTAGGTAGACTCATGAAACGTTGGGGAATGGATAAATACACTTCACGATGGTAGCAGGTGAAAAAATATTTAAAATATCACTTAATGGGGGCGAGGGGGGGCAAAAGTATTTTTTTTTTCTAATATAAACTATATAAAATTGAACATCAATAATTCTCACTTTCCCCATCTAGGTAGAAGCATGAACTTTTGGGAAGATGTTGAGTACAATCTCCCGATGAAAGTTGGCGAAAAGGAATGGTAAATTTGCACTCATAGGGGGCCGGGGGCCCAAATATAAGTTTTTCTTATAGTAAAAACCGACTCATCACAAATTCCACAACTCATCGTGTAGGTAAAAATATAAAACTTTTGGAAGATGTTGTGTATTCTCTCACGACGAAAATTGGCGTAAAATAATTTTAAAATACACACTCCTTACATGTGCTATATAAAAATTGAAAATCACTAATTCTCTTATTTTCCAAATAGGCAAACGCATGAAAATTTGGGGGTTTTTAAATACAATTCCACGATGATAGCAGGTGAATAATTATTTAAAATATCCCTTACTGGGGGCTGGGGGGCCCAAATAGAGTTTTTTTTCCTAATATTAAGTATATAAAAAGTAAAAATAACTAATTCTCCCATTCCCATGTGGGTAGAAGCATAAAAATTTTGGAAGTTGTTGGGAAGCTTCTCACGACGAAAAGTGGGGTAATATAATTTTAAAATTCACACTCATTGGGGCTGGTGCCTCAAAAACGTGTTTTTTTCCAAATATGTGCTATTTACAAATTGAAAAGCAGTATTTTTCCTTTTTCCTAAATAGGTAAACTTATGTAACTTTGGGGGTGTGTTAAATACACTTCCAAGATGGCAGCAGGTGAAAAAATATTAAAAATATATTTAGCTGGCCACCGGGGACCCAAATATAGTTTTTTTTTTGCACTCACTCACTCATCACTAACTCTTTTTTAACTTCCCGCAGAAACGCGCTTGGAAATCGCTAGTCTGTCATATATTTCGTTTAGCTTAAATATAAACTTAGTTGTTTACTTGTACTTACTTTTTATTTTTAATTCTCATCGAAATGACGACATTTTAACAACACCAAAATTATAACAATAATGTTTTTGCCTTTGACCATTAACGGGAGACCAGGTTTCGTGACCTGCTGTGACCTCTATGACCCATTGTGACCTTTGTGACATACTGGGAACACTGTGACCCATTAAGGTTTTAGTTTGGACGCATCTAAACCTTCTTGTCCCTTACAGAACAAAGTAGGCGCTCAACACACGGGGAAATCTGAGTCCGTGTTGTTCCTGAGATAGCAATCAGTTTGGTTGTACTTGTACTACGTGTACTCATGAGCTCTACAGCTGCAAGATGAAATAAATCAATTATTTATAAATATAATTATTTTTAAAAAAAAAAATAAAAAATCATTTTAAAAAGCATTTAAGGTGATAGGTTCTGTTACAGATTTATATCGCATTTAAGTTGTCAGTAAAATTGACACATAACGTTGTCTTGTCATATAGTGATATTTTCTGAGACCTACAATATATTATTAAATATATGTGACCCTATGTGGTCCTATGTGACCCTATGTTACCCTATGTGGTCCTATGTAGCCCTATGTGGTCCTATGTGACCCTATGTGGTCCTATGTGACCCTGTGTGGTCCTATGTGACCCAATGTGGTCCTATGTGACCCTATGTGACCCTATGTGGTCCTATGTGACCCTATATGGTCCTATGTGACCCTATGTGACCCTATGTGGTCCTATGTGACCCTATGTGGTCCTATGTGACCCTATGTGGTCCTATGTATGTGACCCTATGTGACCATATGTGGTCCTATGTAGCCCTATGTGGTCCTATGTGACCCTATGTGGTCCTATGTGACCCTATGTGGTCCCTTGTGACCCTATGTTGTCCTATGTGACCCTATGTGACCCTATGTGGTCCTATGTGACCCTATGTGACCCTATGTGGTCCTATATGACCCTATGTGGTCCCTTGTGACCCTATGTGGTCCTATGTAGCCCAAGGTGGTCCTATGTGACCCTATGTGGTCCTATGTGACCCTATGTGGTCCTATGTGACCCTATGTGGTCCTATGTGACCCTATGTGGACCCATGTGGTCCTATGTGACCCTATGTGGTCCTATGTGACCCTATGTGGTCCTATGTGACCCTATGTGGGCCTTTGTGACCCTATGTGGTCCTATGTGACCCTATGTGACGCTATGTGGTCCTATGTGACCCTTTGTGGTCCTATGTGCCCCTATGTGGACCCATGTGGTCCTATGTGACCCTATGTGGTCCTATGTGACCCTATGTGACCCTATGTGGTCCTATGTGACCCTATGTGACCCTATGTGGTCCTTTGTGGTCCTATGTGACCCTATGTGACCCTATGTGCTCCTATGTGGACCCATGTGGTCCTATGTGACCCTATGTGGTCCTATGTGACCCTATGTGACCCTATGTGGTCCTATGTGACCCTATGTGGTCCTATGTGACCCTATGTGGTCCTATGTGGTCCTATGTGACCCTATGTGACCCTATGTGGTCCTATGTGGACCCATGTGGTCCTATGTGACCCTATGTGGTCCTATGTGACCCTATGTAGCCCTATGTGGTCCTATGTGGTCCAATGTGACCCTATGTAGCCCTATGTGGTCCTATGTGGCCCTATGTGACCCTATGTGGTCCTATGTGACCCTATGTGGTCCTATGTGGACGTATGTGGACCCATGTGGTCCTAGGTGGACCTATGTGGACCCATGTGGTCCTATGTGGCTTTATGTAGCCCTATGTGGTCCTATGTGGACCTTTGTGGTCCTATGTGGCTTTATGTGGCCCTAAGTGGTCCCATGTGGTTCTATGTAGCTTTATGTAGCCCTATGTTGAACTATGTGGTCCTATGTGGTCCTATGTGGTCCTATGTGGCCCTATGTGGTACTATGTGGTCCTATGTGGTCCTATGTGGTACTATGTGGTCCTATGTGGCCCTATGTGGTCCTATGTGGTACTATGTGGTCCTATGTGGTCCTATGTGGTCCTATGTGGTCTTATGTGGCCCTATGTGGCCCTATGTGGTACTATGTGGTCCTATGTGGCCCTATGTGGCCCTATGTGGTACTATGTGGTCCTATGTGGTCCTATGTGGCCCTATGTGGTACTCTGTGGTCCTATGTGGCCCTATGTGGTACCATGTGGTCCCATGTGGTCCTATGTAGCTTTATGTAGCCCTATGTGGTACTATGTGGTCCTATGTGGTCCTATGTGGCCCTATGTGGTGATGTGTGGTCCTATGTAGCTTTATATAGCCCTATGTGGTACTATGTGGTCCTATGTGGTCCTATGTGGTCCCATTAGGCCCTATGTAGCCCTATGTGGCCCCATAAGGTCTATGTGGTCCCATAAGGCCCTATGTGGCCCTATGTCGTCCCATGTGGTACTATGTGGCCCTATGAGCGAGTATTAAACAAACCTTTTAGAGAGACTTTCCTTGATGTAAAGATAGATTTACTTTTAGGGCTGGGGTTGAATAACGTGGGGCAGATAGCAACAAATATCAACCTGTCACTAAGTCATATAACACTGCATTATTACGTCATATAAGTCAAATTTGAAGAAACGATTCTGTTTTAATAGTTTCCATTTAATATAACAACCTGCGGTGGTCTAATACGTCTTTAAAAAAATTATTGTCAAATAATTTTATTAACACTCTCTGCAGATAGGATCTTTGGAAGATTATCTTCAAGAGATTGATATGGACGAAACACTTTGTAATTAAATAAGAATTTTCTTAACTTTCAATTAAGAGGCGAAATTAAAAAACCTCCTCAAGCACGAATCCAAACATTCTAGAAGGATATTTGAAATCTACACGGCGAGTGTCCGTGTTCCTGATTGTCTTGTTTGCCAAGGGACCCAACTCCCCCTATCTGATTTGAAACGTATTTAGCGCTATTCAAATAAGTGAGAGGTTTGGTGAAGTATGATTTTTTTCATCGAAATGTTTTGAATTTTAATGAATTTCCGATTATTTCCCATACTTGACAATTTCGATTAGATGTAGACTCTATCAGGAATGAATTAATGTGTAAGTACTTATAAATGATGTTTTTTAAGTTTCTTTGATGCCTTCAGCTGTTATTATAGAGACTAAATTGAAACACCTCCAATGCTGAAAATAAAACAGATGGGAAAATCCGATTTTTTGTATTATAACATTTGTACCTACGGCTTTAAGACAATAATACTGAACAAGTATTGTAAGAAACGAATATCTAGAACAGGGGTTAGCAACCTATTGGCACGCGTACAACACTTGGCACGTCAAGCGATTTGAAATAGCACGCTGACTCGTCACGTTTCCTGTATAAAGTTGATTATAAATCGATTAACGGGTTTATAAAATGATACGTTTAATTACGTGGTACTCTTAATTAATAAATTGAAACCTTAAGTTGGCAGACAGTTAGCAAAATGCTGACAACCCCAGATATCGAATATAGAGCAATCGAGTAGAACAGAATAGAAGGGTTCGCGGGAACCCCAGTGAAAGTGTTCACGGATGGGTCTGCCAGCCGGAGAGAAAGAACTGCAGGATATGGTGCGCTCATCCTATACCGATTAGGAGGGCCACCAAAAGAGGAACTTTCAGGACCCGTGAGACTACAGCATCGAACTACGATGTGGAGCTTGAAGCTATTCACAGGGCCCTGGAAAGTGTGCACCTGACACTGCAAGGGTCGGAACTAGTAGGTTTTGACACGGTCTTGTTTTGTGACTCGAGATCGGTGCTCGAAGTCTTGCTGTCTGAGAAACGTAGCACTCACCTAGTCGAAGCCATCTTGGAGGACGTGGGCAGGCTCGAGAGACTTGGTGGTAGGGTCACAGTACAGTGGATCCCTAGATTCGTGAATATAGAAGGCAATGAAATAGCAGACTCGCTGGTAAAAGCTGGAGCACCCCAAACCCAACCAGATGTCCCAGGCACATATCTTGGGGCAAAGACGTGGCTAATGGACCACTTCAGGGAAAAGTGGTACCAGGAGTGGGAAAATGGAGCGACAGCCAGAGGAGTATTCGCTAGCATGCCCAGGCCGAGCAGATCAGACCAGAGGTGGGGTCTAAAACGAAGGGAACAAAGTTTGGTGACCCAAATGCGCACCGAGCATTGCCCAACCAAATCTTACTTTAACAGGCTAGATCACAACAGGGACCCCAACTGCCGTCATTGCAGCCAAGCCTCTGAGACGATCACACACTTGCTGACGTCATGTCCCGCGCTTGACATAGCCGGGAAGGTTAGGGAGACAAAGGAGTCCTACGTTAAGACAATGTTGTATGGCACTGCCCAACAGACGGAGCAGATTGCCCAAGTATTAGCCAAGGCCTTAAGAGATTAGATCTCAGGTCCAAAGAATATGTGTTTAGTTTAGTTTAGTAGAACCGAATAAATTCATAGCTGGCTTTTGAAAAAATTAAAGGTTTTATTAAGAAAAAAAAGTCTTTATTCATTTTTCTGATACTAGTCTGGCAGGAAATTTTGAAATCTAAACGTAACTAGAAATCTTTAGGAAGATGTTAATGCCTTTTACAAAAAGTAACTCTATAGGAAGATGTTAATGCCTTTTACAAAAAGTAACTCTATAGGAAGATGTTGATGTCTTTTACAAAAAGTAACTCCATAGGAAGATGTTGATGCCTTTTACAAAAAGTAACTCTATAGGAAGATGTTAATGCCTTTTACAAAAAGTAACTCTATAGGAAGATGTTAATGCCTTTTACAAAAAGTAACTCTATAGGAAGTTGTTAATGCCTTTTACAAAAAGTAACTCTATAGGAAGATGTTAATGCCTTTTACAAAAAGTAACTCGAATTCTACCTAAAAAAATGAGTACATTTTCAAATAAATTGAATTACCCATGAGATCAGCCAAGCTAAAAACCTGCCCCACCTCTTAATATTCATGAAATGGTACAGTCGATGCCTGGTCAATTTGCCTGTTTTCTCAGCTAGCAGTATATGACGTCATCGGCGTAATGATTTACCTCAACATTTAGCGAGGCACACCATGCAGTCTTAAACAGTCACAAAGATGTAAGTCAATAAAAATTTCAATGATCTTTCAATGACCTTTAAATGACCTTCTAATGACCTTCTAATGACCTTCCTCTTCTAGGTGATTGCCCAGACAATCATGTTGATGGAGATTCGTGGGAACTTCCCGGATGTCAAGTATGTGATTTTTATGATGGCTACTACGGTTGTTATGGGTAGGTGTGTTCGCGTGAGTGTTCATGTATGTGTTCGTGTGTGTGTGTTCATGTATGTGTGTTCATGTATGTGATCATGCATGTGTACATGTGTGTGTGTTCATGTGTGTGTTCATATGTGTGTTCATGTGAGTGTTCAATTGCGTGTTCATTTGTGTATTCGTGTGTGTGTTCATGTGTGTGTTAATGTGTGTGTTCATTTGTGTGTTCGTGCATGTATTCATGTGTGTGTTCATTTGTGTGGTTCATGTGTGTGTTAATCGCGGAATGGTTTGTGCGCTTTTGTCGTGTGCGTGATTGTCACGGAACCATGTCTGAGTGCATGTATGTTAGACTGCATGTTTGTGTGACTGCATGTATGTGTGACTGCATGTATGTGTGAGTGCATGTATGTGTGAGTGCATGTATGTGTGAGTGCATGTATGTTAGACTGCATGTTTGTGTGACTGCATGTTTGTGTGAGTGCATGTATGTGTGAGTGCATGTATGTGTGAGTGCATGTATGTGTGAGTGCATGTATGTGTGAGTGCATGTATGTGTGAGGGCATGTATGTGTGACTGCATGTATGTGTGAGTGCATGTATGTGTGAGTAAATGTATGTGTAAGTGCATGTATGTGTGAGTGCATGTATGTGTGAGTGCATGTATGTGTAAGTGCATGTATGTGTGAGTGCATGTATGTGTGACTGCATGTATTTGTGAGTGCATGTATGTGTGACTGCATGTATGTGTGAGTGCATATATGTGTGAGTGCATGTATGTGTGACTGCATGTATGTGTAAGTGCATGTATGTGTGAGTGCATGTATGTGTGACTGCATGTATGTGTGAGTGCATGTATGTGTGACTGCATGTATGTGTGACTGCATGTATGTGTGAGTGCATGTAGATGTGAGTGCATGTATGTGTGAGTGCATGTTTGTGTGACTGCATGTATGTGTGAGGGCATGTATGTGTGAGTGCATGTATGTGTGACTGCATGTATGTGTGACTGCATGTATGTGTGAGTGCATGTATGTGTGACTGCATGTATGTGTGAGGGCATGTATGTGTGACTGCATGTATGTGTGACTGCATGTATGTGTGACTGCATGTATGTGTGAGTGCATGTATGTGTGACTGCATGAATGTTTGAGTGCATGTATGTGTGACTGCATGTATGTGTGACTGCATGTATGTGTGAGTACATGTATGTGTGACTGCATGTATGTGTGACTGCATGTATGTGTGAGTACATGTATGTGTGAGTGCATGTATGTGTGACTGCATGTATGTGTGACTGCATGTATGTGTGAGTGCATGTATATGTGAGTGCATGTATGTGTCAGTGCATATATGTGTCAGTACATGTATGTGTAAGTGCATATATGTATGAGTACATGTATGTGTAAGGTCATATATGTGTGAGTGTATCTATGTGTGAGTGCATGTATGTGTTAGTTCATCTATGTGTGAGGGCATGCATGTGTGATTGTATGTATGTGTGAGTGTATGTATGTGTGAGTGCATGTATGTGCGAGTGCATGTATGTGTGAGTGTATCTATGCGTGAGTGTTTGAATGTGTGGTTGTATGTATGTGTGAGTGCATGTATGTGTGAGTGTATATATGTGTGAGTGCGTGTATGTGTGAGTGTATCTATGTGTGAGTGCATGTATGTGTTAGTTCATGTGTGTTTGAATGCATGTATTTATGAGTAGTTTCCCGTAAATGTGACGTGATGAATTACCAATTACAATTTTATTCCCGTAGGTGTGGAGTTATGGATTTCCAATACGACACGAAGGAGTGCTACCTCCAAGACAACCTCGACAAAAGCTACCCGTATTGTTGCATGCCGCTACTCAAGTGCAGAGGTCAGGCGGGATTTGATGAGTCGCAACTACGATCAGAGGCGGAGCAGGTCTCGGAGCCGCCCCTTGTCATAGATTACATCAACCCCAATGACGAGCCTGTCTACCATGTTGATCCTGTCTTTACTTACGAACCTGTTCCTGTGACAGGCAAAACAATTATCTACATGGACCCTAAACCCCACCCTGCTGCCCAGCAGGAATCTCCTATGACCCCTGAATTTCCAGAAACTGCCTCAGAGGAGCCAGTTCCCAATGTTACAGAATAACGTCGTATGTTGGTTATAACAGCCAAACCTTAAATTTTGTATGTTGGATATATTAGCCAACCCTGAATGAGATTAAAATACTCATAAATAAAAACAAACAAAATTGTTCTTTTGTTTATAAGAAATTAATCAATCTTTTATTCACAAACCATTTGATTCATTTTAACCAATAGATTCCGCATTCTAATTATTTGAAATAATTCGATAAACAATTTCAAAGTAATGTACAATGATAAAAATTTGATGCTAGCAAAAGTGTAGTGGTGAGAACCAGAGGCGTCACTAGGGTTGGTGTCAGCCGGGGCGGTAGCTCATGGTGTCACCCGGGGCGGTAGCTCATGGTGTCACCCCCTCATGATTTAATCCATAGAACTCCTCCGTGTTTTTCAGTGCCAAATAACTGGAATATATAGAATTTTATGGTCTGGTGTCACCCCCTTGATGGTGTCACCCGGGGCGGCCCGCCCCCTCCGCACCCCCCTAGCGACGCCACTGGTTAGAACTGTAGAATTATAAACTTACCGTTTCACCAAAAAAAAAAAATGGTAGGCCCTAAATTAATTTTTTAAAAATTAATTACACAAAATTAATAAATAAAAACAATATTATTTTTAAAAAGCGTGGATCTAATTGAAAATACGTTTCAGATATTAAATAAGTTAATAAGTAATAATAATAACAAAATGATTATTATATAGCGCTGTATCCCAGCAAGGCCAAGGGCTCACGGAGCTTTACATGGAGATTTTGAATTACTTTAATATTAATTAAATAACCATTCATAAGTAAATAGCCACATAAATTACAAGACGTCATACATCAGCTACGTTAATCATTAATAAGAAATGTTGTTTCATTAAATCTGAAAATAAAGTTTGAAAAGATGTGTCTTAAGTGCAGTCTTGAAGGACTTAGTAGTTGAAATAATACGGATTTGTAATGGTAGAGAATTCCATTGTTTGGCTGCACAAAAGAGAATGACATTTTGCTAATGTGTCTTAGGAACACATAGAATGCGTGTGTCTGCAGAAGAGCGTAGCTGACGACTTGGTGAGTAGACCGACGGAAGTTCAGTAAGATAGGAAGTATTAGGTAATCATGAAATACAAACCATGCGTGATAAAACACTTTGACTTTATTCTGCTGTAGAGTTCTTGTCCGTTCTTATTTGTATTGTTAAAATATTTCCTTAAAAAAGATAAGGCTAGTTTTCTTGTAGATTTATTGTTTCAAAATATTACTTCCCTTTGTCACTTTAAATTAAATTACGTCTAGGCTTAGAGCCATATTTTATGAGACAGCTTGGAGTCTTTATTGTCAGAGACAGCTTGGAGTCATATTGACAGAGACAGCTTGGAGTCATATTGACAGAGACAGCTTGGAGTCATATTTATATGAGACAGCTGGGAATCACATTGTCTTGTACAAAACAAATATTGATAACAAAAGATTAATTAGTGATATAATGATATAACCTCTGTTACTATTGTGTGTTACTGTGACACTTTTCATCTAAATCATTTTGCATATAACTTTAACATTATTACCTGTCATCTGTTACTTTTTTGCCTCTTACATACACAATTGTTATCTCTTAGCTGTCATTTTTGTAGTCTCTCACCTATAACATCGTTCTCCCTTTACAATACATTCACACTTTCTACATCCGGGCATCTGCCAGGATTGTCCCTATCATCTGTCCACCATTGCATCGACCTTGGAAAAAAAGCTTGGGCCAATGTAAGAGTCAAAACAAATTTCGAGCCAATGATTGAGTCAAAGGAAATCTGGAGCCAATGATTGAGTCAAAGAAAAGCTGGAGCCAATGATTGAGTCAAAGAAAAGCTGTGGCCAATGCTTGAATCAAAGAAAAGCTGCGGCCAATGATTGAATCAAAGTTCTCAATTTTAGATTATATTTGCTCACAAAAAAAGCTATATTTTTTTTACCACTTTAAATTTTTTTAGCGCATTTTCGAGAAGTCGAATGCGCTATTGCACCCGTTTTGTCCGTCCGTCCGTCATCACCCTTGATCTCAGCATCCATAAGTCCTAGACCCATGAGGTATATATGTTTTTTGTATGTCCTGACCTGCCATTTGTGCATCAACACTCAGTTACTCGATCCGTTAAAAAGCCCCGTTAAAACTACCAAAAAATATTTCGAATCGAGAGGTAACACTAGCGCAGGGAACGGCCGCCATTGCCGGAAGTCGAATGCACAGTTTTTCAAGCATTGAAGAGTGGTGCGAAAGCGTGCAAAAGAATTAGTTTTTTTTTTTTTTAGTTGACGTCATTAGAATATGTGTAAAAGTTTAGAGAGTTTTACGTCATCATTTGTGGTGACTTGTAGTTAGATTAAAGAGAAAATAAAAAAAATTAAAATGTAAAGAAATGACTTTTAAATAAAAAAAATGTCAGGTATATTCATTACACAAGAAAATTCATAAAAATATGTCTAAAATCTAAACACAATTACTGATAACTACATAATGCTGATATCTAACATAAGTACTGATACCAAATACGAAAATGCGCTAACACGTCCTGAATTCCAATAGGGACCAGGCTTAACATGATTTTTTTTTTATTAACTTGGTTTTGTTCCTGTCCACAAAATTGCAAATTTTCCAACGTAAACTGAACATTTTCTTATGGTCCTAAAGATATCAAAATTTTACCACAGATAGAGCTTAGATGACAATGCATTGTGTCAAAATTTCAGATCGATCGAATGTACCGTAATTAAATTAATACATTTTTATTTTATCTCTATATAGCAGAATCTCCAAACTACGGCCCGTGGGCCAGATGCGGCCACGAGGACCTTTTATCCGGTCCCTGTAGACCTTTTCATCTCCACATAAAAGATAATATATTTCCCTGTAGTTTACCACAAATTTTAGTAGTTGGGATTAGTAGTCCGCCCCCAAACTGTTGCTTGACAGTTAAGTCGGCTCTGCGGCAGAAACGTTTAAAGACCCCTGCTATATAGCACCCGTATCCGTCTGCTATTGTTGACATCCACGTGCCCCTGAGTTCACCCCGTGACTACACCTCTGTGGTATTAAAACGTTGAGCGTGCGCTTGTGCGGTGTTTGGTCTAAAAATTATTAGCGTTGGTGTTTGTCCATATGTTTGTGTTTCATTGCGTTGGATCTAAAATGCATCCCCTACACGCGTTTAGACCTGGCAATCGCCCGCCCTACGTTTTTAGTCATATTAAATGAAAGTACTTGAACTTATAAGTTTAAATTATTTTATTCTTTTTAGTCAACTTTAAAAACGTGGTTTTAGAATGTATTTTTTTAACCTCTATTTACGTTTAATGTCTAAGCGTCTAGCAAGGTGTTTCATTATTTAGAACAGCTCTGTCTATGTTATATGTGTTTAATTAGGAACACGATGCTCGAGTGGTACGCGAGCTTGGCTGGTGGGTTCGAATCTCTGAGAAGGCATGGATTTGCTCCCTCGGCCAAGAGTGTCCCTGAGGTCACTCAGCTCCCAATGGGTAGCTGAAACGAGTTAGGAGAACAAGAGTGGCCCTGAGGTCACTCAGCTCCCAATGGGTAGCTGAAACGAGTTAGGAGAACAAGAGTGGCTGGCCATTGGGTGAAACCCTCACGGCCTGTCAACACTGCATCACTTGCCAATACGTTTGCCAGAATGGAGACGAAATAATCTTCTGTATAGAAGTAGCGTGTGTCTAATCAAGACACTCATTTAGTAAGAATTCTTTAGGGAGTTGTTTAATTGTTTCGTAAGCTATTTTATTTTGTTACTATTTTTAAACAAAATTGTTTTGTAAACTCTTTCTTTAGTTAGCAAAACGTTAGATTATTATAATTTTTCATTAATTGTTTTTAAATTTCCACTGATATAAATTGAATATTTTACTTACTCTTCTTTGGTGCTGCCATAATGTTAACAACATCAACAACTGCGATCAAAAGAAATGTTGACAACAACGTTTTCATCGCTGTCTGTTCTCTGAGTAACTTCGTATGTGATGATGTTCAGAAGACTTCCGTCAGATGAGGAACTTAAAGATCCCAGATAGATTAGGTGGGCATTTGTCAACGAATTACGGACACTTCGACCCCGGACGATTCGACGCCGGACGGTTCAACCCTGCCAGTTCGACGCCAGGACGTTTCGACGCCAGGTCGTTTCGACCCCGGTCGGTTCGACCCCGGACGGTTCTACCCCGGACGATTCGACCCCGGTCGATTCGACCCCGCACACTTCGACCCCAGGACGTTTCGACCCTAGGGTGTTTCGACCCGGACGATTCGACCCCTTTCTCTTTAAGGCGTGAAATGTTTTGGTTTTTAAAAATTCATTTTTAATTCTTTTCTAATTAAAATAAATAGTTGAAGTTTAATATTATCTCTTTAAAAATAAAAACAGTAGGAAATAGTTATG
>MUZC01004522.1:0-14266 GCA_002072015.1 Radix auricularia | reverse complement strand
CATAACTATTTCCTACTGTTTTTATTTTTAAAGAGATAATATTAAACTTCAACTATTTATTTTTAATTAAAAAAGAATTAAAAATGAATTTTTAAAAACCAAAACATTTCACGCCTTAAAGAGAAAGGGGTCGAATCGTCCGGGGTCGAAACACCCTAGAGTCGAAACGTCCTGGGGTCGAAGTGTCCGGGGTCGAATCGACCGGGGTCGAATCGTCCGGGGTAGAACCGTCCGGGGTCGAACCGACCGGGGTCGAAACGACCTGGCGTCGAAACGTCCTGGCGTCGAACTGGCAGGGTCGAACCGTCCGGCGTCGAATCGTCCGGGGTCGAAGTGTCCGACCACCTTGTCAACAGTGGCTGTAGTTGTATGTCTAATTGTGGATGTTGTTGTATGTCTAATTGTGGCTGTTGTTGTATGTCTAATTGTGGATGTTGTTGTATGTCTAATCTAATTGTGGATGTTGTTGTATGTCTAATTGTGGCTGTTGTTGTATGTCTAATTGTGGATGTTGTTGTATGTCTAATTGTGGATGTAGTTGATTGTTTGATTGTGGCTGTTGTTCAAGACAAGAGTAGATAATTGCAGACGACTCTGTATGGATAATAACAGTCGGCCTCCATGGATGACGTCAATGACAGCCCTGGTGGATAATGATATATAATAATATATAACAAATTCATAAAAAACCTAGAATTATTGTTTTCTTGATATTTCATAGAATAACACACTAGTAACATCCATGAACTAACAATCTTGACCATCCTTGGTGCACTGAATTGCCTCCTTGTCATGCTCTTATCATTACAGACACAATATATCCAGCCCCCCCCCTCACTTCATTGCCTCTGCCTCCCCTTCTCCGTGACCAGGGCCGTCGACAGGGGGGTGAATCCTGTTATTTATTCAGGGGCCCCAACGGAAGTGGGGCTCGTCAACTACGCTAGATTTTTTAAAATGCTTATGATGTGCGCGTAAATATATAATCGAACAATTATTCAAGTGACATGTGACAAAAAAAAAAGTTTTAAATATTATTTAACAATGAAAATTTACGGATAAACTTTTCGGCACAGTGAACGGTTCGCTAAAGGTGTTCCTCAGAATTCCGAGTTTTACGTCAATTTTTTTTTTAAAGACAATATTATTAAGTCATCTAATACGTTACATATATGTCTTCTGGTGACTTTCTCAATTATTTGACTGGATGTAAACATTTTAAAAAATGTCATTTATTTTTACGAACCAGTAGGCTGTAAATGTCAAATACTTTTTTGTAGTTATTGAAACCTTCAAAAGTGAGTCAAGCGTTATATTTGTTGGATTAAAAACATCAACAGCGTCTGTTTACACTTTGATAGGAAATGGTAGAAGTTCCAAAACCTCATCGTCTTAATAAAAAATTGGCACTGATCGTATTTTCTTCGTTGTTTTCACTGAGGTTAAGATTCTCAATCATTTTTCATTCTCTAAACATCGATATAATTATAAATAAACTATTAAAAAAATTGTGTAACATATTGTACAAATAAAGAGATGATTAAAAATTGTAAATTTCAATCCAGAATGTTATTAAATGTACCCAGTGGCGTAGCTAGACCTTTTGCCGCCCGGGCGGTCTTCAATTTGCCGCCCTTTTTTAGAGGCCATCTATAAATGACGTCACACGCCGGGGTGAGGGATTTCCACATGTGTGACGAGGCGAATGTTTACTAAATGTGATGTCACGTCGAAAACGCGCAACTTTAAATAAAAGTTCCACTTAAAGATTTGATTACTGAGACTTTATTATTTAATGACGTTTTACATGGCTTCACGCGTGTGACGATATCATACGATGTCTTACACTAAAGACAAACTCAAATGACAAAAAATTGATGTGAAACAGGCTAACTTTCAAATAAAAAATATGATTTAATTTGAGGGGGGGGGGGATGTGGCCTAAGCTTTGTGGAAAAACGGATCTAAGTTTTTATGACTACGTGTGACGAGGGGTAGGGGGTAAACAATCAGCAAACATAGCGTGAAGTCGTTTATGGCTGAGCCCTTAAGTCAATCACATGTTGGATTTTTATAAATTAATAAATAGGAATAAATAATTGAAATTGACGCAAAGTAAAGGTAGAGAGGTAGTGCGCTCGACTGTCATACCGATGGTCTCGAGTTCGAATCCACGCGAAGGCGAGGATTTGTTCCCGGGGCCTGAGGAGTCCCCGAGTCACCCAGCTCTGAATGGGTACCTAACTAGACAATAGTTAGGCGGCTGGGGTAATGCGTGGAACCCCTATAGCCGTGGCCAGTGACCGCTGCATTCATTGCCAACATATCATCTCTCATGATCTGTGGACGCAATTATCTTCTGCATAGAAGGAGCGTCTGTATATCTAAGATAAGATAAGATAAGATAAGATTACCATGTCATATTTATGTAAGCAGTAATAAAAGAGGCCGCGTAAAATGATATACCTATAAATACACACTTATAAGAATACAAGATACTTTTTTTAAAGGCCACAAGAAAGTTATTGAGGTTGCATGTCCACGCCGCCCCCCACTCCATCCATGAGGCAACACATATTCCAAAAAATATTACCAATTAATATGCTTTTAGTTTGTATTAATAGATACATGATTTTTTACAAAGAGATTGAATACATTAGTATGTAATCATATTTATACATTTACTTTACTAACTTTCATAACAAAAAATCGTGAATTATGATATCGAAATTTCAAATCATTTGTAATATCTTGTTCTATGGTCAATATTGCAAGATTTTATGGTCTTAAATCACTCATTTTGGAACGAAGACATTTTTTATCAACTTCAGTTTGGAAAATCGCCTTTCACAACTAACAACACTGATAGCAATTGTTGAGTATATTCTTAGCAAAATTACAAAGTTTCTGTTGGGTACATACTGTTTTAATGTATACCTTAGAATACATTTTAATGGATACAAAAATCTTTTCCTTCGTTTTTGTAACGTAACGCCTCTCCTATTAGTGTAGGTACAGGTATAAAAACCGAGATAATTTTTCTTTCAATATTGAAATTTTCTCTATCAATGTCAAAACAGTAATTTATTTGATGTGCTAATTCTTCATTTAGTAAATTACATGATAATGTATACGAACATTTTGCAACAAGGATAAGCACCTCATCAAAGCGATCTTTTATTTTCTTTTAAATTCTATCCATTGATAAAAACAATTCCCATTGCACTTCTTGTTCTAAAGATTTAACCACGTCTTCTAAATTTTCAACACTTATATTTCTTCAAAAATTGTTTTGTTGTTTTGGCAGATATAACAGCGTTTTATATTAGGAAATCACTCCCCCCCCCCTGAAATGGGTTTGCATTAATTTTAAAAAATAATAAATAAATAAATAAAACCTAATTAAATTGAGGTTATAACATTAAAATACAAAAGAAAAGTTTGCATAGAATTAAGTAGAATTCCACAGTGGCGTAGCTAGAGCTTTTGCCGCCCAATATACCGCCCTTTTAGGAGCCACCCATAAATGACGTCACGCACCGGGGGAGTGGGGGTCACACATTTGATGTCATTCAAAACGCGCAACTTTAAATAAAAGCTACACTAAAATATATGATTACCCAAACTTTATTCAATGACGACTTACGTGATTTCACGCGTGTTACGATGTTAGAGTGCAACCTTAAACTAAAAACATATGTAAATGACCAAACAAACAACAACAAAAAAGATTTTAAACATGCACATTTTCAAATACAAAATATCGCTTGAATTGGGGGACGGGGGGACTTTGTCACGTCACATTGATGAATCGGTTTATTAAGTTTTCGTTTCGTGACGCCGAAATCAAGTGACGTCATTTATGGACGGCCCCGTTAAGTCAATCATATGATGGTTTTTATAAAAATTAATAAACATGAATAAATAATTGTAATTGAAACGAAGTACATTATATAAGGGGGGGGGGACAATTTAACCATTGCAAGCCCTATTTATGTAAGCAGTAATAAAAGAGGCAGCATAAGAGGATAAACCTATAAATACGCATCACAAAAATACAAGATAATTTTTTTGAAGACCACAAGAAAGTTATAGGGTCACAGGCCCCCCAAATGAGACAAAAGGTATTCAAAATTTACACCCAAAAACATTAAGAATTAATATGCTTTTATTTTTTATTTTAAATATATGATTTTTTTTAATAAAAAAAGAAATTGTATACATCAGTATGTAAATATATTTTTAAAAATTATTTATAATTTTATTTACTCACCTAACTTTCATACTTGAAAAATTGTTGATTATGTTATCAAAATTCATATTATTTGTAATATCATGTTCTATGGACAATATTGCAAGATTTTGTAGTCTTAAATCACTTATTGTGGAGGGAAAATATTTTTTTTCAACTTCAGTTTGGAGAAGCTCCTTTCACAACTAGATACTTAAAGATACACTGATAGCAATTGTTGAAAAAAAATCTTAGCACAATTGAAATGTTGGATAAAGAATTTTCCAATATTTACTGTTCAATATATTTTAAAAGATCAAGGGGGTATTTTCCGTCTTTTTAAAAATATAATGTCTCTTCTTGTAGTGTAGGTACAGCCAGGGCTGGTCTTAGGCTCCTGCATTCCATGCGGTCGCAGTGGGCGCAGCGCTTTCATGGGCCAAACCTATCTTAATTTTCAATTATTATCCTTATTAATACCTTATCCCTACCCAAACTGGGGCCCCCGCAATCAGTTTTGCATACTTAGCTGCATATGGGCCCGCAATAGCTAAGACCGGCCCCATGTACTGCCATAAAAACTTGGATCCTTTCACTTTCAATCTTGAACATTTCTTTATCTATGTAAATAAAGAAATTTAATTGATGTTCAAATTCTTCAATTAGAATCCTAGATAGCATAGTATTATACACGAATATTTTCTTGCAAGGACATGTAACTCATCACCTCGTTCTTTTATTTTCTTTTATAATTACATCTATGGATAAAAATATTTTTCGTTGCACTTCTTGCTCTTAAGATAGAACCATGTCTTCTGAATTTTCCACTCATATTTTTCACTTTAACTTGGTATCTAGTCGAAATCTCCAACTCTCTGTAACAGCGTTCTGTATTAGCACATATCTTTGTTTCGCCTAATGGGTTGCATAGTTTACATTAATTTTAAAAAGACGGGTTCCCATACATTTATACACCATAGAAAAATAAAAAATTTCCATGAGATGAGTAAAATTCCAGCATCTGATCTCATTGTACTAGTTGCCTCAACTGTCAATTTTCTAAGACGCTTGAAATTTTTGAGTAGATCTATGTCTTTTTCGGAATAATTTATGTTATTGTGGTGTTTATTAATGAAGAAATGAATAATCGTTCATTTTTAATGAATAACCATATATTAATGAAAAAATACAAGATATATGTGTTTCTTAAATGCAATAAAAACAAAGAAAATTTAATTTTTAATAAGTTACCTTACAATAATTTTATAAAACCTGAAACATTAATATAATTTACTTCTTGCAATTTAAACACAATATTTGAACCACTATGTCATGTAGGTACTTTTTAGCGCATCATTCTGCAAATGTCGAAATTCCATGCTAAAATTGTCGTGCGATATTAATACTACATATATTCGGACAAGCAGTGATGTGTTGTTGTTTTTTGTGCAGTTTTCTTATAAAAGCGCCATCTGTTGCGTACACCGCTTAATATACAAACAAATAGTTACCTTTTTTAAAGCGATTTTAAATTTTTAAACTGTTCTGCGCTAGTTATAACAACCAATATGTCTTCAAACAAATGTTCCACGAATCCGTTAATTTAAACTCAAAATAAGATTCTTTTTGTTTCACTATGGTTTTCCCCCTTCATAAGAAAAGGGGCGGTTTTCGGAAGTATCTGGGTTTATTTTTCAAATTCCCACAAGTGCCGCCCTTTGAATGAGTGCCGCCTGGGGCGGACCGCCCCCTCCGGCCCCCCTAGCTACGCCACTGGAATTCCAGCATCTGATCTCGTTTTACTAATTACTTCTTAGGATGTCAATTTTAATTATGTATGCCTATTGCGGTGTTAATTAACGGAGAAATTTGAATATTTTAATATTCTGGTCATAGTTTTTCTAATTCAAATTTGCACATTACTTTAATTAGATAGGCGTAACATTTTAATAAATTACCGTATTTAACGTATGGTACTTTAATGCAATAAAAACGAAATAAATGTAATAATTCCCTTCCCTTACAATACTATTATGAAAACTGAAACATTAACATAAATTACTACTTGTAAATAAAACACAAGTTTGTAAGTTTGAACCACCATGTCATATAGGTTTATACTTGGTCGCGAATCATTCTGCGCATGTGGAAATTCCACGCAAAAACTGCCGTGACGATATTAATAGCACATATTTTTCGACCCAGTGGTGAAGTGTTTTGGTGTGTAGTTTTCATATAATTTTTCGTATTCCGATTGATGTTCTAAACAAATTGATACCTTTTTTAGCGGACTTCATTTTTTAACGAGTTTGCATATAACAACCAATATGTAGCAAACAAATGTTGTGCGACCCATTTATTAAGAATCGAAATTATGAATATTTTTGTTTCACCATTATTTTACCTCTTCAAAAAATTAAATTTCAGTTGTGGGAAATGGCTGTAACTTTTAACTGCCCACAAATGCCGCCCTCAAAATGTCTGCCGCCAGGGGCGGACCGCCCCCACCGCCCCCCTCTAGCTACGCCACTGAATTTACCGCTACTTCAAAATAATATTTTTAATTTTTTTTTAAAATATGGCTACGACAATGTAAGATTTTACTTAGGCAATAATAATCTTTAAAAAATGATTTTGATTTACACTGCTACTTCTGGCAATGTAAACAGTAATAATAAATAGTATTAGTATATTTTAGGGCTGTTAACGATTAATTTAAATTTAATCGCCAACTTTTGAAAAATTAACGAATGATTAAGTTACATTTATTAAACGTACTCATCGAAAATCGGAATAACACTGGAATGTCTCCTTTATATGGCATCTTTTAACCAGCAGTTCAAACAGACATGTGTGTGTGTGTATATATATATATATACAAGTTATTATGGCATTGGACCCTAATTTGACCCGGCTATGATTCAACTCCAGGTGACCACCCCAAGGGTAAGGGGGGCCATGTTTTCCTTTTTTCCTTATATGAGCTATATAAAAACCGAAAATCACTAATCTTCCTACTTCACGTGTAGGTGAAAGCATGAAACTTGTGATAGTTGTTAAATATACTTCTACAATGGTAACAGGCGAAAACAATATTTAAGTTACCACTTAAAATGTAGTTATTTTCTTGTATTTAAAACTGACTCATCACTAATTCTCCAACTTTCCGTGTAGGTAGCAGCATGAAACTTTGGTAAGTTGTTGAGTAGCCTTTTACAATGATTATTGGCGTAAATTATTTTTTAGAATTCACACTCATGGGGGCTGCGGGCCCAAAACACTTTTTTTTTAAATACTGAAAATCGCTACTTCTCCCCTTTTCCGTGTAGCTAGAAGCATGAAACTTTGGGAGTACAAACACGACATGGTAACATGCAAAAAAAAAAATATTTAAAGTATCACTCGCTCGGGGCCGGGGCCTAAATGTATTTGTTCTTATATAAAATCTGACTCATCACTTATTCTCTAATTTCCCGTGTAAGTAGAAGCATGACACTTCGCAAAGTTGTTGAATAGCCTATCGCGACGATAATTGGCATAAAATTATTTTAAAAATCACACTCATCGGGGCGGTGGCCCCAAAACTTTTCTCCCTTAATGAACTATATAAAATATGAAAATCACCAATTCTCCTATTTCCTGCGTAGGCAGAAGCATGACACTTTGGGAAGTTGTTAATTACACTTCCACGATGGTAACAGATGAAAACAATATTTAAATTATCACTAATTCTCCAACTTCCCGTGTAGGTATAAGCATGAAACTTTACTAAGTTGTGGAATAGCCTTTCGCAGCGATTATTAGCGTAATTTTTATTTTTAGAATTCACTTGCCTGGGGGCCGTGGGCCCTAATACGTGTTTTGTTTTCTTTTACTGAAAATCACTACTTTTCCACTTTCCCGTGTTGGTAGAAACATGAAAATATGGAAAGTTGTTGAGTACACTCTCGCAATGGTAACAAGCAAAAAAAAATATTTGAAGCATCACTCACTTGTGGCCGGGGGCCCCAATGTATTTTTTCTAATATAAAACTGACTCATCACTAATTCTCCAATTTCCTATGTAGCTAGAAGTATGAAACTTTAGTGAAACTGTTGAGTACACTCTCGCGCTTTTAACAGGTAAAAATTATATCTAAAGTATCACTCATTGGGGACCGGGGGCCAAAATGTTTTTTTCTTATATATAAAGTTAATTATCACAAATTCTCAAACCTGTGTGGGTAGACGAACCAAATATTTAGATGGTAACAAGCAAAATTATCACTCACTTGGGGCCCGGGACCCAATTAATGTAGTTTTTGTCACCTTATATTAGCTAAATTACAAATTTAAAAAATTTTGGATACTGTGCAAATGTATTTTTACCAAACTTGGAAGATAAAAACTTGATGGGCTATATTAAAATTCTTTAGGGCATTAAAATTGTATTTTTTGAATTTTTAGTAACCGATAAATTATTGACCAAATTTTTCATAAATCTTTATTACTAGCTTTTATCAAAATTATCGATTAATTAATCTGTAATTTTCAAAAGTTAACGATTAAATTTAAATTACTCAATACAAGCCCTAATATATATATATATATGTATATATTAGTGCTGTAAACGATTAACTTAAATTTAATCGGCAACTTTTTAAAAATCAATGATTAATTAATCTTTAATTTACATTGAAGCCAAAAATTTATATTTATGATGTCATAAGTAAAACTTATTAAACGTTCTTATTGAAAATCTAAATATCACGGGAATGTCTCCTCTCTATATATTTTATCTTTTTACAAACTGCGCAAAAAGACAATTGTGTTGACATTATTTGATTCAAGTGATGAGTGGGTCTAATTGACAACATAACCCGCCAAGCTGAACAATCATTTACATGGAACTGAGGTAACTGGTATTGCACAAAATGGTGTTGGCAAAAAATTACATTATGGGATATCAGTGTTCATTAAGTTTCCACATTGTTGACGATTAACGGATTCAGGAACTTTCATCTCCATTTTGTAACGCAGTAATTCATCAGAAGAGCTGTTGTCATTATCTGTCTCTGATTCAGAAACCATTATTGCCATAAGCTTAAACGCTTTTCAGTTGGTTTTATAAATAGGCGAAGTGTTAGAACCATGGTAGGCAAACTTTATCTTGAACATTCCCGTCAGTCCATAATTTAAAACCAAAATGTTCGTGTAATCGTCAGGAAATTTATGTTTTTTCTTTATTTCATCTTATTTTTTTTCCTTATGCCTTTTCAATAATTTGTTAGTAATGGGTCGATTAATCGTGAAAATATAATTTAATCCTTAAATTTTAAACGATTAATAGAGAAATTAATATTTAATTTCCGCAGCCCTAAATATATGGCAAACCCCGCTCAGGCTAGATTTAAAAAATTGAATCCAGCACATCCTAGAAATGAGGTGTATGAATAGGGGCTAGGTTATTTAGCGGTAATGACGGCAAAAACTGAGCAGTTTCGAGATGGTACTCGGGTACCCGTTCAAAATCTGGCCGGGTATTTGGGCAGGTTTTTTTTCAGCAATCTTGTCAGCCCTAGACCTAAATAAGTCAGCATTACCCCCAAGAATACCATATTTTACCCCAAAACAGGTATGCCGTCCCCCGCTCTAGTGGTTCAAGATATAATGATTTAACTAATTGTGTTATTCTTGTCAGTTTTGAATATTCTCCAATAATGAATTTGGCAGCTTTATACAGAATATATATATTCTAGTACATGTCTCACCAAAGTTTTGGTAGCATTAGGCAGCATGAACAAACTTAAAAAATCATGTTAAGCCTGGTCCCTTTTGGAACTCAGGACGTGTTAGCGCATTTTCCTATTATGTATCAGTACTTATGTTAGATATCAGCATTATGTAGTTATCAGTAATTGTGTTTAGATTTTAGACATATTTTTATGAATTTTCTTGTGTAATGAATATACCTGACATTTGTTTTATTTAAAAGTCATTTCTTTACATTTAAAAAAAAAAATATTTTCTCTTAAATCTAACTACAAGTCACCACAAATGATGACGTAAAACTCTCTAAACTTTTACACATATTCTAATGACGTCAACTAAAAAAAAAAACTAATTCTTTTGCACGCTTTCACACCACTCTTCAATGCTGGAAGGACTATGTATTCGACTTCCGGCAATGGCGGCCGTTCCCTGCGCTAGTGTTACCTCTCGATTCGAAATATTTTTTGGTAGTTTTAACGGGGTTTTTTAACTGATCGAGTAACAGAGTGTTGATGCACAAATGGCAGGTCAGGACATACAAAAAACATATATACCTCATGGGTCTAGGACTTATGGATGCTGAGATCAAGGGTGATGACAGACGGACGGACAGACGGACGGACAAAACGGGTGCAATAGCGCATTCGACTTCTCGAAAATGCGCTAAAAATACAGTAGATTTTTACCATTTAAACCAGAAAATGGCATTAACTCACTTTCCGGAAAAATTGACATAGTAGGATTCTCATATGAACTCCTCATAATATTATAGCTTAGTACATTTAATATTAATCATTATTACATGTCATATTATTTCCTAATTAACTATAAATCTAATGGCATTTCCAATTACCTGTAATATTAATGGCTGTAAGGTTATTGCGTCAACAGCCTATTCACTGTTAATGGCTAGTTTAGCATTTTAATTACAGTTTGAAATGTTGATAGCGTGTTGGGTTTTTGATCAGGCAAACCATGGGACTTCCGAATTCCGGACGGGAAGAACGAGAATTTGTTTGTGTTTCTTTTTTACGGAATAAGACAGGTGTGTTTTGTCCCTATGTCTATCTGAGGGTTGTTTTAAATTATCTTTTCCAAGCTAGAATTAATAGCCTTGTGTATTATTAATACTTTGCTTTTTTTCTTCTGTCAAATGGCGCATGCTGGCCAGAACTGGAGTAAATGAGAACCATAGAACTGGAGTAAATGAGAACCATAGAACTGGAGTAAATGAGAACCATAGAACTGGAGTAAATTATGAGAACCATAGAACTGGAGTAAATTATGAGAACCATAGAACTGGAGTAAATGAGAACCATAGAACTGGAGTAAATGAGAACCATAGAACTGGAGTAAATTATGAGAACCATAGAACTGGAGTAGATGAGAACCATAGAACTGGAGTAAATGAGAACCATAGAACTCGGGTAAATGAGAACCATAGAACTGGAGTAAATGAGAACCATAGAACTGGAGTAAATGAGAACCATTTTAGAGATAACAAAACAGTTGAGAGCCGCATGGTAATAAAAATAATTGCATAAGGGATTAAAAAAAATAATAATAATATTGAAATTTTTAATTGTATAATGCTAAACATTTGTCGAATAGACCTATTGCTTTAATTTAGAAATATTTAGAATTTAGATATGTAAAATCAGGATCTAAAACACATGGGAGATAGATTTATAAATATAATTTTATATTAATTATTATCAACTGTTATAATTCCACATGGAAGTCTTTGAACTAGAAAGTTTCTTTAAATCTGATAGGTAGCCAGTAGGTGTGGTGCTAAATTCAGTTAGGGCAAACTCGTTTAGCACATCAATAATTTAAGCCATGCCTTGACTTGTCACACCTAAAATTACACCTTGTTTGCTGAAAGCAGAAAGTAGTGCTGCTGCTGACACATGACAAAATTTAACTCAGCAAGCTTGACTTTTCTTAATTCAGAACTCCAAAATTATTTTCAACCCTTTTGTTTAGAAAATATATATATATATTTCTAAAAAAAGCTTTCATTTATTTATAAGTTACATATTTTAAATCGAATATTTTCATTTCATAACCTTTTCTTAAGCCTACCTGTGATAACAGAAGAGATGACTTTTGGATACTGTTTAATATCTTTCAAGCAAAAACAAAAGAAAACGAAGTGTAGCCCGAACTCAGAATATATTCATGTTTAAATATTTCCCCTATCTTCAATAAATATAAATTTCTTTTTGCGCTTGTACTTACTTTTTATTTTAAATTAAAAATAAATCATTATGTGAAGGCCGAGGCGTTTCTCAGCTTGGACTCGCTGAAACCTTTGTCTCCCCTGCAGAGCAAAATGGGCGCATAACATCTGGGGAATGGCAGGTCGCCGTTGTCCCTGAAGTAACAGTTAGTTTTGTCGTACTCGTTCTCCTCAAAACTACAGCTAAAATATACAAAAAAAAAAAAAAAAAAAAAAAAAAAAAATTATCAATAAAAGAAAATTCTTTACCAGTTAGAGGTTAAGAAATGTATTCGAATTATAAATATGGTCTAGATTATCCGTCAAAATGTACAAAATTACACAGCAACTCATTTGTACTTGACAAAGTTCAACACTTTAATTTGTTTTGAAAACTTTTTTATGGAATCTCAGGCCCCTTGTGTCATTGAATCAAAAAATCCTTTGGATAGAGAGCAAAAAAATATAAAAACTGTAATACAGTAGATTAGAATGTTTCAACAAAACTAAACACAAAATAAAATTCACAAATGCTGGTTCAATTCTAAATTTAAAAAGTTATGAAAAAAAAAATATCTAAATAAATAAAATAAAATAATAAAATAAATAATAATTTTGTAATATACATAAAATAAAATTTAAAAAAAACATAACTTATTTAAGAAATTTAAAAAGGATACACAAAAATACTTAAGGATTAACACTTAAAACAAAAACTTTGTCGAAATTTCCAAAATGAATAAATAAACAATGTATTTTCTAATATAAACGTATGGTCCTTTTTCAAATTAAAAAAAAAATGGAACCTTCTGGAATAGCAACATAAAAGGCGCAAATAATAAAACCCTAATGATAATGAGACTAAAGCTAATACCCTTAATACAAATTTTGTGTCATCATTTTCGGCCTCAGGCGACAAAGAAGTTTTAAATAAATTTAAATAAAATGGAAGAAATAGGTAACATAACTGTAGACGAGATAGGTATACATTCACTACTTTAAAAAAAACTTTAAAACAAAGAAAGCTAATGGCCCACATGAAATGCCTGCACGGTTATTAAAAGAACTGTCCCAAATCCTTGTAGTTCTTTTTCAAGCCTCTCTAAACCAGGGTAAAGTGCCCGGGATTGTAAATTAGCTAACATAATGCCCCTCTTTAAGAAAGGTGATAAATCTGACCCTGGTATAACATACTTGCATCCCTTACTAGTATCACATGTAAATTACTAGAACACACAATATATAGTGGAATAGTTAACCACCTATGCCTTATGCCCACATGAACATGGCCTTAGAAACACAAATAATAGGTTATAAAGATGAATTATCAAAAGACTTAGACAATAATGATCAAATAGATATAATATTAGTAGACTTCTCAAGAGTATTTGTCAACGTCCACTAGCTTAGTTTACTTTGGAATCTCAGATCCCTTATATCAAAGGATCAAGCAGGAGTGGCGTTTGAGGGTGGCAACTGGGGTGACTGCCCCAGGCCCCATGCTTAGGTAGGGCCCGCGGTTCGGTCCTGAACATGTCTCGTCCTGGTTAATAGCCTTCACATGTAGAACCAAAGAGTGGATGGTAGAACGTATGCTGGAAACGATTGTAAAGAAGCGAAAGAGGCACTCTTGTAATCGTTTTTGAAGGTCAAATTCCGTAGTGTAGCTCTAGGCGTCTTTGAAAGCATTACACCGTTAGCGGAAAATAGGTCAGATTTACCATTCAGTCAATCCCCTTTATAAACCGTTGTTTATAGACCAGAGAAAATAATGAACTTGTAATAATTTAATAAAAAGGTGACACGCGGTATTAAAATTACACAATAATCAAGATATTTCATATTTTTAAATACCATAGCATACTAGTGCTTAGCGTTCTTTACTAGTACTCTGGCCCCGCGGGGTCATTGCTGGCACTAGGCCCCGCGCTTACCTAACGCCGCCACTGGGATCAAGTACTTACTTTTAGGTAGGGTGAAAACTGTAATAATTAATGGATCAGCTTAGTGTCATTGAGACAGCGAAAAGACATATTGTCTGAGACATAATGGTGTCATTA
>MUZC01004521.1:492911-506819 GCA_002072015.1 Radix auricularia | reverse complement strand
GCCGCCCTTTGAATGATTGCCGCCCGGGGCGGACCGCCCCCACCGCCCCCCTCTAGCTACGCCACTGCTCTTTTGTGCACTACTCAACTGAATAGGTTTATAATGGGAAAATTTTTTAGTTGAATGTCTCTTGAGGACTTGGGATGCCCCCAAACGCTTGGTGCCCTAGGGACTTGCCTTTTTTGCCTAGTGGTTAATCCAGGCCTGACTTTAACCCCTGGTTGAATTTAGAGCCATTACAAATCTGAAAGAGTAAATTATGTGTTAAATGATGGCTAATTATTGATATTAAGTGCAATATCATCTAAAAGGTAAACGGCTCAATGGAGGACATAGGCTTAGATGGAAGGATGATGTAGAGAAATATCTACAGAAACTGGGCATCCAATGTTAGATTTTTAAAAAGGCGTTGATTAGGGCTGAGTTGAAGAAGGTCGTGAGGCAGGTCCAAGCCCTACATGGGCTGTAGTGGCAAGAGGTCGTGATGCAGGACAAAACCTACATGGGCTTTAGTTGAAGGAGGTCGTGAGGCGGGACCAAGCCCTTCATGGGCTTTAGTTGAAGGAGGTCGTGAAGCAGACCCAAGAACTACATGGGCTGTAGTTGAAGGAGGTCGTGAGGCAGACCCAAGCCCTACATGGGCTTTATTTGAAGGAGGTCGTGAGGCAAGCCCAAGCCCTACACCGGCTTTAGTGGCAGGAGGTCGTGAGGCAGGCCCAAGCCCTACATGGGCTTTAGTTGAAGGAGGCCCTACATGGGCTGTGGTTGAAGGAGGTCGTGAGGCATCACCAAGTCCTACATGGGCTTTAGTTGAAGGAGGGCGTGAGGCAGGCCCAAGCTCTACATGGGCTGTAGTGGCAGGAGGTCGTGAGGCAGGCCCAAGCCCTACATGGGCTTTAGTTGAAGGAGGCCCTACATGCATGGGCTGTGGTTGAAGGAGGTCGTGAGGCAGCACCAAGCCCTACATGGGCTTTAGTTGAAGGAGGTCGTGAGGCAGACCCAAGCCCTACATGGGCTGTAGTGGCAGGAGGTCGTGAGGCAGGCCCAAGCCCTACATGGGCTTTAGTTGAAGGTGGCCCTACATGCATGGGCTGTGGTTGAAGGAGGTCGTGAGGCAGCACCAAGCCCTACATGGGCTTTAGTTGAAGGAGGTCGTGAGGCAGACCCAAGCCCTACATGGGCTGTAGTGGAAGGAGGTCGTGAGGTAGGACCAAGCCCTACATGGGCTGTGGTTGAAGGAGGTCGTGAGGCAGCACCAAGCCCTACATGGGCTTTAGTTGAAGGAGGTCGTGAGGCAGACCCAAGCCCTACATGGGCTGTAGTGGAAGGAGGTCGTGAGGCAGGACCAAGCCCTACATGGGCTTTAGTTGAAGGAGGTCGTGAGGCAGACCCAAGCCTTACATGGACTGTAGTGGAAGGAGGTCGTGAGGCAGACCCAAGCCCTACATGGGCTTTAGTTGAAGGAGGTCGTGAGGCAGGACCAAGCCCTACATGAGCTGTAGTGGCAGGAGGTCGTGAGGCAGGCCCAACCCCTACATGGGCTTTAGTTGAAGGAGGTCGTGAGGCAGGACCAAGCCCTACATGGGCTTTATTTGAAGGAGGTCGTGAGGCAGACCCAAGCCCTACATGGGCTGTAGTGGGAGGAGGTCGTGAGGCAGACCCAAGCCCTACAAGGGCTTTAGTTGAAGGAGGCCCTACATGGGCTGTGGTTGAAGGAGGTCGTGAGGCATCACCAAGCCCTACATGGGCTTTAGTTGAAGGAGGGCGTCAGGCAGGCCCAAGCTCTACATGGGCTGTAGTGGCAGGAGGTCGTGAGGCAGGCCCAAGCCCTACATGGGCTTTAGTTGAAGGAGGTCGTGAGGCAGGACCAAGCCCTACATGAGCTGTAGTGGCAGGAGGTCGTGAGGCAGACCCAAGCCCTACATGGGCTGTAGTGGGAGGAGGTCGTGAGGCAGACCCAAGCCCTACATGGGCTGTAGTGGCAGGAGGTCGTGAGGCAGGCCCAAGCCCTACAAGGGCTTTAGTTGAAGGAGGTCGTGAGGCAGGACCAAGCCCTACATGAGCTGTAGTGGCAGGAGGTCGTGAGGCAGACCCAAGCCCTACATGGGCTGGCTGTAGTGGGAGGAGGTCGTGAGGCAGACCCAAGCCCTACAAGGGCTTTAGTTGAAGGAGGTCCTACATGGGCTTTAGTTGAAGGAGGTCGTGAGGCAGACCCAAGCCCTACATGGGCTGTAGTGGGAGGAGGTTGTGAGGCAGACCCAAGCCCTACATGGACTGTAGTGGCAGGAGGTCGTGAGGCAGGCCCAAGCCCTACATGGGCTGTAGTGGAAGGAGGTCGTGAGGCAGATCCAAGCCCTACATGGGCTGTAGCGCCACAGGGATGGATGGGTGGATAGAAAGAGTCTAATCGCAAGTTGTCGACACGTCCCACTGGTCAAATTGGTCGGTTTAAACCTATAAGGCGTGAGAGTTTACTGTTTTCAGTGGATATACTACTTACTTTCAAATGGTGATAATAATTGCACACGTGAATGTTTCTCAGTGCTAATACTATTTTTGCCTTTATTTTACAAATAATAACACAATTAAAAATAATAACAAGGGTGATATTAATATTTTGGTCCAAACGTCAGTGGTCCCAATATCTGCACTATCCAGGGGCCCCAATATTGCAGGATCTGAACCCCATGGAACCAATAAAAACTCTGCCGCTTGTCGAAAATGTCAGTCTTATCTATTGAAATATTTTATATATAGTTATATATAGTACCAATACACTACTGAATCCTTAACCCTTTTTCCTTACAATGAAAAAAGGAAAACAAAAACAATTTAAAATAAATTAATAACGTTGTTTTGGTTTTTTTTCAAAATACACTGTGTCAAGAAAATATATCCATAAGTTAAGTCAAATTTGTGAAGACTTATGTTCATGCTATTGTTGAATAGTCACCAATCAACACAGAGAAAGTGCAGGGTGGGGGGCGTCTGCGTGGGGGGGTGTACACACCATGCACACCCCACTCACCCCACTCACACAGAAACCGTCACATGCACAAACACTTACCCTGCGCTTTGATAAACAGAAGGAGCGGCGCACGCTCGCTCATGTAAACAAACAGAAAAACCACGTGACTTCCCCGTTGTCTTTCTTTAAAGAAGATGGCGCTACCTTTAGGGATGTGATAGTGGTGGGGAGGACAAGTAGAAATGCCAGGTTGGGTTACAGAAGAGCCTCTTCTTAAGTTACACGACTGCCAGATTATTGACGTGATCTCGAAAACAACTTAGCAATAAAATGTAAGAACTCTTTAGAAATACTCCATCAAAACAAGCTCAGATTTCTAACTTGTAAAGTGAAAAAAATATTTTCAGATCTCCTCTCGGATTTCATATTTTTAATCATTACTGTTTATTTTATAATTTTATTTTGTATCTTTTACCCTATGCTTATTTTTTAACCCGACTTAATTTGTATGTCATCCGAAAACTCTGATCCCATTTGTTTTGTGGGGAGTCAACATGTTAATCACGTGTGCACTTTGAACTAATTATCACCTACTTTGTACTGCACTTCTTGAGTCTATTTCTACTGAGTCCCACACGTGCATAGCGCGCGAGGCTTGTGGCAAGCTTCAGGCCAACGTTTACACCTGTGAAGAAAACTAAAAAGAAAGAAGAAAAAAAAGAGTATTGCGAAAGAATATGGCACACCTCCAAAACTTTGGCTATGTCAGTTCAGTGGCAAATACCTCAGCTATTGTTGTGGCGAGAATAATGAAGACAAGGGGGTCATTAGAACACAGAGGGGAGCAGGTTGCAGTTTTCATTTTATTCCCATTAAAAATATATCACCACTATTTTTTTCTGTCCTTTTTTGCCCTGAGAATTGAGTTAAGAGAATAACGATAACGGTGTAAACAGATCAGCACCAGCTAAAGTACAAAGTTGCGAAATAAAATTATGTACAGCGTGAATTCCTTTTTTAAAAAAATGCTTTATTTCAAAAGGATGCAACCCTTGTAATATTTATTTAAAAAAAAACAAAAAAAAAAAAAAAAAAAAAAACACGCTTTTCTTATACAAAGACATCGCCTTGTTGTACAAAGTCCAACACAGTGAAAAAATAAAAAAAAACACTTAAATTTTTTACTCTTAAAAAAATTACATACATTGATACATTTTATACATATCACTATCCTCATCCATCTGTTCCGAGTGATGATGGAGCATCACCGTTTTGTTGGGTTTCCTTTCCTCGTGTGACTGAGCAGTCCTATCCTTGAGTGATAGTCTTTTAAACAGCTTTTTCACAGAGTTTGTGCTTCCCAATGTTTTGCCCTTTCTCCTAGCTCTTCTGTCTGTAGCCTCCTCCATCCCTCGCCTCTCGGCTACTATGACGCCCTCTTTGACAACTTTAAGATCACAAATTAACGACAAACCCCTGCCACATCTTTTATGTATTCGTTCTAACTGCATAATCTGTGTTGATGGCTATGTAGTTTATAGACTTATTATAACACATTGACATACATGGTCGATAATGTCTCATAAGAAGTCGAGTGAGGTTTACAAGTCAGGCTTAAATCTTTTTTAATTTTGCTGCGTTGGAGGTCAAGGAATGAGTTTGAGGGCTGGGGGGGCGGAGTATTTGAAAGCTTTCTAAGTTTACCTGCCCTCATTCCTTACTTATCTCAAAGACAGACCAGATGTATCAAAAGGGCAAATGGGCATTTGCCCGGTAGAGCAGACCAAATAATGGGAGACGTTTCTGCAATGGCTTTCTACAGCCTTCAGATGGATGAAGTGCCCCCTTCCATAGGTGGATCAAGCTTAGCTGACTGAGGAGGTCCATGCCAAGAGAGAATTATGTTCGTTAAACAAACAAATTAGTTTAGTTCTAATAATACGTGATTACATTGATGTGTATCCGTAAATCTGGACATTCTCTGTCTACGGACTCTAATGTTGGACAGTCTCTATACGCAGACTCCTATTATATACATTTGACATTCTCTATTTCTTCTTCTTATCCCTTAACCCGTGGGTGGGTCGTTGGGGCACCAATGCAGACAGTACACTACTTCACGCCCTTTTGTCTCGGTCTTGTGCTGCCCCTTTGGGAGTTGATGAATGACAGGCCGGTCAATTTCTTGGTGTCGTTCTCCCATCTCTTCCTCTGCTTGCCTCTTTTTTTCCCCTCCCTGGTCTGTGGATTATGGTCTTTACATTCTCTATACCAGTGGTGGCGAACCTTTTTGGAACGAAAACCCCACTTATTAATAAGCAAAGTGCCAATACTCAAATGAATCCCGTAAATGGGGGTTTGGCGTAGCTGTTTTATTTAAGGAAGTAATATTTTAGTCGCGTGTTGGATGTGGCACGCGTGCCATAGGTTCGCCATCAGTGCTCTATACAAAGACTCTAAAATTGGACATTCTCTATTCGTCGACTCTACAATATATTCAATAATGTTCTAGATAGAAGGAGCGCCTGTAACAGATAAGATGAGATAAAATTGGACATACCCTATTCGTCGACTATAAAAATAGTCATACCCTAGTCGTCGACTATAAAATTAGACATACCATATTCGTCGACTATGAAATTAGACATACCCTATTCGTCAACTATAAAATTAGACATACCCTATTCGTCGACTATAAAATTAGACATACCCTATTCGTCGACTATAAAATTAGACATACCCTATTCGTCTACTATAAAATTAGACATACCCTATTCGTCGACTATAAAATTAGACACCCCATTCGTCGACTCTAAAATTAGACATACCCTATGCGTCGACTCTAAAATTGGGCATTATCAATACGCACACCTAAAAAAATGTGGATATTTCTTTAAGCAAACTCCAATAATAGGCAGTTGACGTCACAAGATTCTCGGCGTACAACACTTGAACTTTGATTCTGTAGCTATGAAGTTGTAAACGTTTATTCTACCTTCATCTCCCCCCTTCCACCCCCTTCCCTCCGAATCGCCACAGTGAATCCCACGATCTTGTTATGTGCGACGTAAGAGAAGGGCTGTAAGATTAATCAGGTGCTTACCTCAGATATACGTTAAATAAAGTATAGAAGAGCGTTCAGAAATATCAATTTTTATTTTTAGTGCACATGATCAGTGGCGTAGACATCAGGGGGTAAAAGCAAAAGGCTCGTTTTTCCGTAGTGGCACTAAACACAGGCCACTGCAAAGTGCATGCGGGGGGGGGGGGCGGGGAAACTACTACAACACCAGAGTTCCTTAACACACGGACCATATTGGAAGAACGACTTATCACAGTTTCTGATAAAAAACGATTTCCTACGAGCATCTACCTAGACCGTAGACCAACGAGCCATCTACCTTGACCGTAGACCAACGAGCCATCTACCTTGACCGTAGACCAACGAGCCATCTACCTCCTTGACCGTAGACCAACGAGCCATCTACCTTGACCGTAGACCAACGAGCCATCTACCTTGACCGTAGACCAACGAGCCATCTACCTAGACCGTAGACCAACGGTCCATCTACCTGGACCGTAGACCAACGAGCCATCTACCTTGACCGTAGACCAACGAGCCATCTACCTGGACCGTAGACACACGAGCCATCTACCTGGACCGTAGACACACGAGCCATCTACCTTGACCGTAGACCAACGAGCCATCTACCTTGACCGTAGACCAACGAGCCATCTACCTGGACCGTAGACCAACGAGCCATCTACCTGGACCGTAGACCAACGAGCCATCTACCTTGACCGTAGACCCACGAACCATCTACCTGGACCGTAGACCCACGAACCATCTACCTGGACAGTAAACACACGAACCATCTACCTGGACGGTAGACCCACGAACCATCTACCTGGACAGTAAACACACAAACCATCTACCTGGACGGTAGACCCACGAACCATTTACCTGGACAGTAAACACACAAGCCGGGGGTTGTGGTCAAGGTTGAAAGGAATCAAAACTTTGGACGTAAATGTAACAAGTATTTGCAAAGAATATCATTGCTCCGCGTGTACAATGTATTCTTTTCCCAATAATGTTCCGCCTTTAAGTGTGTATAGTGCACTTTAAAAAGACTCCAACACTCCCAGGTGGTTTGGGACCACTACCGTAATTTTACCCATATCCCCGCACACGCATGTATCCCGCACCATCTAATTTTATATTCGTGTTTTGCAAGTTAATAGTGCGATTGATGCATTATTCAGTTTTTTTTTAAAATCGGATTCCCCGCCCACGGATATACTCGCAGAGGGGGTGCAGGGCTTTTAAAATGTGGTATAACCCGCGGTGAACATGCGTGAAAATACGGTAATGCAATGATGGTCCAAAAAAAATATTTCAAAGGTCTTTCCCAGTACATTCTTTCTAAAAATAGAATTCATCCTATTTCTTAACCATCAATGTTTGTATCCGAGCTACATTCAAGGGCTAATGTATCTTTGGGCAGCTGATAAGGGTGGATGTACTCCAACCCCAGTTGGCATCAACTGCGACACTGATTACGACCCACCTCCACCCCCTTTCAACCCCTTGCAATCTTGACAATTACCCGCCTTGCTCTTAACTTTTCAAGCAGAAAGCATTTTCAATTTTGAAATACTACCAGCACCAGTACATGGAAATACAATTCGCAACCGTTAAAAAATGCTCACGACACTGTGCCTCAACGATTTTTCAAGGAAGATCAACAAACACAAAACGGGGATTTAATAGTGTCTGCAGATGTAGATGTTCTCAGCATGCGGTCTGCCCTGGGGGGGGGGGGTGGAAGGGGAAGAGAACCGCTTTACTTAATAGGATGCTGCTGAAGGTCATTTCTGCAGTCCGAGTTTTTCTTAGAATTGAAGTGCATCCTTGTTTGACTCTAGATAAACTTTTCAAATGAATATTTCGATTATTATTATTTTTTTATTTATTTATTTATTTTTTTTTTTTAAAGACACATTGGTTTTGTGTATTCGGGGAAAGGGAAGTTGCTCCAATCTAATTTTAAAAGTTTTTATTAATAAAAAAAACAACATTAAAAAATTTCCTTAATCTGTCTTCTTTTTTTTTGTTGAAATTTTGACACCCTTCTAAATCCTCAGTAATCTTTAGCTACAGAACACAGTATCTATTTATAAATGGGATTCAAGCAATAACAGTCACACGTAGTTAAAAACTGGGAGTAGCTTTCTTATACTCCAGTAATTAATTATTATTATTATTTTTTAATTAAACAATTAAAAAAAAAAGAATTGTTTTAAAAAGTACACATTTTGAACTAAACCGATTTGAAGATTGCCACAGGTCTTTGATCTTCACGGGCTCTGATTCTGAGATGACGTCCGACATAAAGTTTAAATTTCCCTGGAACATACGTCGAAAGGTAAGCGATCTCCATTTCGACACTGCTCGTGTTATGCACCTTGACCCGTGACCCCTGACCCGTAACTGTGGAAATACCAACGTCCAAGGCGGTCACATCCAACTTTTCTCACGGTGCCAGTGCCCGGTTAGGACATGGATTAAATTGTCATGTCAAGACACCGACCCCAGGGATCACGTGACTGGGGATTCCTGTCAATAAACGACGCAGAAACGGTGACGCGAGGCTCGGGTCTCGCTTCAAATTATGGCGCTGGGCTGGATCAGATCATCGACCCGAGGCGAGCACGAGGGAAGAAATACCGTAAATGTTTAAGTTCTCTTAAGGCGTTAGTGATTTATATGTTGCTGTTTTTTAAAATTAAAATAAAGTTTTAAAACGTAATTATTTTCACTTCTATCCATTAATTCATTCATGGGCAAGTTCTGTTTGACTGGCGAAATGCTGCTATATGAGAGCTTCTTAATGTGGGAGAATTTGGCCTGGTGCTGAATGATTTAGATGGCACTACGATCTGTTGGCTGGCCCAGCATTATCTTGACGGTGGCTTGGGACATTGTAGGATGATGGAGTGTGAGTCTATTGAACGTACCTGGCGATTGGGCTGTTGGTGTTTAGTTGCTGCTGGGTTGTAGTTTAGCGGCTTGGTGCCTAGGAGGTTTGTGTTTGGGGAGTTGGTGCCTTTTTGGGATTGGTGCCAGGTGACCTAATGCTGAAATGTTGTTACAGAATGGATCTGTTGCTGTTTGGTCCTGTGGAATGTTTTCTGAAATTTTGATGAATCCTCAACTGAATAATCTAGAGCGAAAGTATGCAAGCAAGATTAACCTATTTAAGACATAATTTTGGACCCATATAGCACAATCAATGTGGACCCATATAACACACAGTTGTTAACCCATATCACAGTAGCAATGTTGACCCATATAGCACGAGCAATATTGACCCATATAGCACAATGGTGTTAACCCATTTAACAGTAGCAATGTTGACCCATATAGCACAAGCAATGTTGACCCATATAGCACAAGCAATGTTGACCCATACAACACAAAGTTGTTGACCTATATAACAGAAGCAATGTTGACCCACATAAAACAAGATCACACACTTCAACACCTTTTGTTGACACACTTTTGAATGCGACTTGCCTAGCAATATAAGTTAATGACCTTTGTGACTTGGACAATCGCCACGCGACAAAAACATTCTAGTTTTATTTCAAAGACCACGGTCTATATGAGCAGCGAGCAAGTCGATAGCCCACAATCCACTAGTCAGGATCCTTCCTAGATCCCATGTTGGTTTATTCATTCGTTGCTATCGCCACCCTTACTTCCGTCTTTGTTCTTTATTCAACACTTTTCTCTCTTCCTTTCTCCAACTCGGTTCTGTGCTCTCCATTCCATGCTACTCTTTCTCTTCCATTCGTCTTTGTAGTTTTTTTTCTTCTCAATACTATTCTTTCTTCCTTTCTTGCATTCGGTATTTAAAAAAACAACAAAAACTCTTTTTTAAAAAATACATTTTCCTTTTAATTGCCCTCCCACACCCTTACACCCCCTTCTCTCCCCCCTCCAACCTAAGACTGGCACCAACTACCCCCCCCCCTATTGATGCGTTCAGGATGCGGAGAGTTCATTGGATTCCACAAAGATATTTCTCTACGTTACAGAAATGGGGTAATGTGGACCAAGTAATGGCACGAAATTTTCGCAGTCATCTGGTCTGAGCCCATGCTAACCGATTAGGACATAATAAGTGCACATTAATTCTGTTAAGTTCCTTCCTGAAAGCCCCGACGGTCACTCGATTCGGCTGCCCGGTCATTCATAGAGGATTCCCTTGTCTTAAATGTAGATACGGCTTTCTAAAGAAATGTGCTACCCGCCTCACGAAATGATCGTTTACCTGGGAACACACAGAGCTAAATGTCATTTGGCCCTACGCAAGTAATGGCATTTTGTATATATACGCACAGGCTGATGACGTCTGGCCTTAGACTTGCTTGATTTGTGTAAATGTTTGAGTATGTTTGAGATGGTGCACCATACAATCATGTATATCATTATATGTTAAATAAACATGTGTACGCTATTTATGCTATCCGTCTGCCTCTACTTTGTGGTAGCCACAGATACATAATAAGTTGTATACCTCGCTGTCATTCATGGTAGCCACAGATACATAATAAGTTGTTTGCCTCACTGCCATTCATGGTAGCCACAGATACATAATAAGTTGTATACTTCGCTGTCATTCATGGTAGCCACAGATGCATAATAAGTTGTATACCTCGCTGTCATTTATGGTAGCCACAAATACACAATAAGTTGTATGCCTCACTGTCATTCATGGTAGCCACAGATACATAATAAGTTGTATACCTCGCTGTCATTAATGGTAGCCACAGACAGGGGCGGATTAAGACTGCACGGGGCCCCGGGCTGCAATCAAACGGGGGCCCTATCCAACCAGCGTCCCTTTAAATAAAATGATTGTTAACAGCTTATATAAGACCTTAACTAAATATTAATAATGAAAATAAAACCGAACACGAAGAAATAACTGTTTGAAGTGTTCGCCGGTATGTTACAATTGAGTGTGAAAACAAAAACTTCAATCGAACCCGGCACCGCTGGATTCAAAAGCCATTACTCTCTCCACACGGCCAGCAGAGCTTGTCTAAACGGAGAAATTTTAAAACTATAAACAATAATTTAAACTATGTTCTCTAAGGGAGGCAATTAAATCCAATTGTAGAGATAATATTTATTAATTTATTTTATTTAGTATACTTCCAAGGGTTCGTGCAAACATTTGTACACTTTTATTATAAAATATAAAAAGTTTGGGGGCCCCCAAACCGTCGGGGTCCCCTGGCTTTAGCCCGTTCAGCCCCCCTCCCTTAATCCGCCATAGGCCACAGATACATAATAAGTTGTATACCTCGCTGTCATTTATGGTAGCCACATATACATGTTGAGTGCTATCTCTTGCCTCTCATTCGTGGTAGCCAAATTTACACGAGTGTTTTATCTTGCGTGTCATTTGTGGTAGCCAAAAATACATACCGTAATCCCAGGACCATTGCTACATGTACATAATGAGTGTTATTCCTTGCATATCACTTGTAGTAGCTACAGGTGCATGATACGTTTTAGGGGCCGTCCATAAATGACGTCAAGCGATTTTAGCCGATTTTAGCCCAACCCCCCCCCCCCTTTTCCTCGTCACACTTCGTCACAAAAATTTATACCCCCCCCTCCAAAATGACGTCACAAATCTGTGGACCCTCCCCCTTAAAAGCGGTATTTTGTATTTGAAAATGAGCATATTTCAAATCACTTTACTGTCATTTTAGTATGTATTTAGTGTAAGGCTACAACTCTAATAACGTAATAAGCGTGAATCCATGTAAAACGACATTAATAACATAAATAGTAAGAAATGGAATATTTAATTGGAAATTTGATTTAACTAGCGTGATTATACGTGACGTCACAATTCTAAAACCCTCCTCTCCCCCTCGTCACAAATATGGTGACCCCCCGCCCCCCACCTAGGTGCGTGACGTCATTTATGGACATCCCCCTTATACCTCGCTGTTGTTTGTGGTAGCCACATATACAAACTGAGTATATGTCTATCGCATTGCGAGTAATTTATCGTTGCCATGTTCTAACATACGTCCTAACTGTCACTCCTGTTTGATAAGTCTCTCAATTTATATTTCATGGTACCAGTGACATTTGTACGTTATGCATTATGTATTTAGCATGTTTGTCAAACAGGATGTCTTTGTTTTGTTTTTTCTTTGTTTTTTTACCCTTAAAGTTTCTCGCTAGTACTAGTAGCAACTTTCTCGTACTTAAAATCCTTTTTTATACAAATGAACATTGTCCAGCCACAACACAGACGGCTGTTTTCACCCGAGACGTCCTGTTGCTTCTCTCCATTAACTGCACATGGTGAAAAGCGTGTCTTACATCTCCAAGTAGCCATCAAGAATCTCCGTTATGGCGTCAATCATTCTTCAACAGTACGTCAATAACTATTCACTAACGCGTCATTCATTATTCACTAACGCGTCATTCATTATTCACTAACGCGTCATTCACTATTCACTAACGCGTCATTCACTATTCACTAACGCGCCATTCACTATTCACTAACGCGTCATTCATTATTCACTAACGCGTCATTCATTATTCACTAGCGCGTCATTCATTATTCACTAACGCGTCATTAACTATTCACTAACGCGTCATTCATTATTCACTAACGCGTCATTCACTATTCACTAACGCGTCATTCATTATTCACTAACGCTTCATTCATTATTCACTAACGCGTCATTCATTATTCACTAACGCGTCATTCATTATTCACTAACGCGTCATTCATTATTCACTAACGCGTCATTCATTATTCAATAACGCGTCATTCATTATTCACTAACGCTTCATTCACTATTCACTAACGCGTCATTCATTATTCACTAACGCGTCATGCACTCTTCAAAGGAGCGTCAATCACTATTCAATAGTTCCTCTTTCCTCACACCACAATTATTAGCATCTCATTTATTAACTTTTGAATTGATTCTATCCGTCGGTTATCAAACAGCTGAACTCCCTCCCCAACATCCCCACCACTCATCCCTTCACCAGTCACAAAAGACTTACAGTCATGCCAGGGGTTGTCAGTCAGCTCTAGTTTGTTTCTGGTAAGACCACTGGCCTCTATGACCGTGCTTCTCAAACTTGTTAATTTGGCGGACTAGCAGTTTTTCCATTGCACCAGGGACCAGTGCACTATTTTCCCAGTACAGACGTGATAGCAACATGAACCCCCACATGGTCTACAGCCCTAAAAAAATTGGCATGAATTCGGTTAGATATATGTTACATGTAATCAAACAATTCTGAAAAGACTAATCACTTGTCTTCACTGGTCTCGATGGTCGTGGCGGTAAGAACTTTACTTCTGCTATGTTTTTCATCGTCAACGACTAGAACTATGAATTGTTTTCTGCTTGAGAATAAAAGGTGTCGAATGTTGGGTCTCATTTTTATCAATGATTTTTTTTTTTTTAATGATCTTAATAGTCAATGATTGTGTCTATAATTGTGTACGTAACAAGGTCAATTTAAATTATAATGTTAATGTGTTTTCTACGTTCAAATTATTATTTTAAACTAAAATGATTTAGTGTTAACGAAAATCATTCCATTCCATTTTATTACCAATGTATCCCTTGATACAGGGATTGAATTCAAGTGGCGTGCCACATACTTAAGGAGGAACGTACAGTACATGCTTGTCCTAAGGGGCCGTCCATAAATGACGTCACGCGATTTTTGCCGATTTTTTACCCCCTCCCCCCCTACGTCACGCGTCGTCACAAAATCGTCGACCCCCCCTCAAAAAGTACGTCACAAAACTTTGACCCCCCCCCTAAAAAAAATTTCTATTTCAAAATAAGAATGTTTCAAATCATTTTTTTTT